>JAQGCP010002667.1:0-10054 GCA_034699885.1 Acrobeloides thornei | reverse complement strand
AAAACAAAAAATGCTCCATTTTTCATGATCTTTCCGAATATATCATTTTTTCATATGATTGTAAATTACTGGACTGGACAGCCCCCTTCCTACTCGACTCTTCTCCCTAGTGACCCCTATACCATTTCTGAAGTGTGTCTCCAGATAGCCGTGTGGGTAGGGGATGAGTAGTTTCTGATGTATTTTCTAATATTTTTATTGACTTTTTACATAATAAACAGCATATAAAATCTAATAGTTATGCTTTGGAAGTTATTCCCTTTATAGTTACTCCCCCTGTGGTATAAGTAGTTGGTGCTTTGGAAAAAATTCGTTTGATCGCTGTCCGATAAGGTTTGATAATCCACATTGTCATAAGACTATTGATAGCAGGAACCCAAGGCATTAAAGTTACTGATATAATCGCTAAAATTGAGACGTCTAACTGGGCTATTGTTGGTATTACAAGAATAAGAAATGGTATGAAAATCGATATTATCGGTGATATAGTCTAAAATTACAAAATTTCAATATGTTATTTAATAATAAAAAAGAATTTACTTGATATAACAACGTATGAGTAAGTTGCGTCTGAACTTCTCTTGTTTTTTCACCGACCAATGATGAAACAGATTTCATATGATGCCAAATTTTATATGCGCATATAACAATAATTATATAATTAACAGTTATCATAAATACAAGGAAAGAGAAAATAAAAAGACATCTAGGTTCACTCTAAAATTTTTTCTTAGATTCTTAATCCTTAAACTTCTCTTCAGTTGTATAGGGTAAGGAGTAGAGTCGGCTCCGATTTGGCAAGTTAAGGGATGTTGAGAGAATTCCTTTGGCCGTAACTTATGGTCAAAAGAATTCTCTCAACGTCTCTTAACTTATCAGATCAGCGCCAACATTAGTCAGAATACACCCCCCCCCCCCAAGTGGCGTAGCGGGGGAGGGACATCGGGTATGTATCCCTTCCCAGAGATAGGGTATCATTCTTCTGTTACATACCAATACAAAGACAAATCCCAAACCAACATCGCTTTCCCCAGGTTCTAACAAAAGTTCCGCTAAATCTTGATTTGCAAATTTTATATCATATTCACTAGGATACATCATAAATATAAAACAAATTATATAAATTATGGCGACATAAACAGGTGGTAAAATCATTAGATTGATTTTCCAGGTAAGCTTTACATTTCTAAAAAAAGATTTTAGCAAATTATAATTCACTTGACATCATATATGATTAAGGGGAATCTAAATTTCGAAAATTTGTGGGGAGAGGGACCAAAATCTTCTTATATAAAACGTGTAATGTGGGCTTATTAACAACTGGAATGTAACATCTGGAAAGCATTCATTTTCCAGCTGTTGAAGTTTTTCAACAAAAAAATCGGTCTCCAGTTTATATTTTTTTAAACACATCTAGCTGTGGGTAAAAATTTATAGTATTCTTGAACAGGTAGGGATCAGGTTTGTATAAAATCTAAATACCTTGTCAAAGCTAGATACCTATATAAAAATAAGACACATAGAAAATTGCTTAGAACGATCATCATAAATCCCCAAAATATACAAACAGCATAGCGAACGGTCATAGAAGAATGCCGAAAAAGTTCTCCTGTAAGCAAATACAATCTACCACCTTTAACTGTCATTATCTATAAATTCACATATAGTTATAGAAAAAATCGATTAGAAAACTCCAGGTTTGAAACGAATTTTGGTGATCGAAAGTTTGAACAAACTTTCGATCACTTTTCTCTAGTGGTGTAATTAAGGAGGGAGCATGGGGAGTGCTCATCACCACACATGGGCAAGGGGGGGGGGGTACTGTACCCCGCCCCACCTAATTCGTCGTATCGGGGGAAAAATTAATGGATCAATTCGTATTTTGACGGCGAATACGTCCAAAACATACAGGGTGAGTCAAAAGTCATCTACCATCGGTTTTTTGAGGATATCTCGGCCATTTTAAAAGCTTAACAGAAATTTTTTGGCAACCTATAGTTCTTTTTTAATCAATTATGACCAACATCCTTACTGCGTCAACAAAAATAGTCGAAAAAGCCAAAACCACGTCGATGACAGTAGCTTGCAATAAAATATGGCTATATTGCTTCATTTCTTTTACTGTTTTCTTAAGTATTAAATAAATTAGTATAATACAAAGAAAAGTGCCCCAACAACCTGATAAGCAAGAATTTATCAGATGTAAGAGTCGTATAAGGTTCATTCTCTAAAATATTCTGGAGACTAGCCACAAAGATTTTATGAACATTAATTTTGAATCGCTAACGAACCGGTATTACTGGCTGCTAAGAAATTAAGAAAAACGCACGTATTTCCATCAATTGCAATATTTAGATATAACAAGAGGCCTTGATTAATAAAATCTCAACTATAGCATTTAAAGAATTGAATTGCATTCTCAAAACTCTTTTTATACCGTCTGATATTTAGAGCATGGCTGTCCAAAAACGTACTGCCGTATCGTACTTCAAGTTTCTTAACGACGCCAAAGTACGGTAAAAGCGTACCTTATGTAAAAAAGCATGAAAAGTGATGATAATGACTAGGGTGAAAAAATTGTACGTACCGTAAATACTGTAAAGAACGCCCCCTCCCCTTGGAGGTTTTGTGCATTTCTAACGGTTTGGGGCATATTTGGGGGTGGTTGTTTGTCAACCCCTGGAGGGGTTGAAAAAATTTTTTCAACTCTTTGAAAAAACCATATATACCTAATATAAAATTCTGTATCGACCCATATAAACTTTTGGAGCTAGTTCACTTATTGAACCGTACTTATGGAGGCCCGAACGTTCAAAAATTTCGGTCAGCGAAATGAAGTGCTCTTCAACCTATGATCACATAAATTTCTGATCTATTTAAAAAAATTCTGACCAATTCAAACCATAAGCAACCAAGCATTATATTATAATTTTCGAAATCAAATTCTCAGAATTTACGATATAAATTTACTAACATAATAAGCTTAATTAGCTTATTTATAAACTCCCAGACGCCTGCACATTTGCAAAATCATCTTAATAAATATTTTTTATCATTTCCATATAATCATCACATTTTATTAGTTAAAACATTGTATTGGGTTGATCGAAAAGTTCTGCGACTTTTTGCATGATTTTTGGACCGGAAAATTTTTTCTAACAAGGACCCATATAGGGAAAATTTTATGCTGAGAATCTATTGCGCGCATTCCCGAAGCGTAAAAATGCTTTTCTGATCCTGATTCAGAGAAAATGGTATATTTATTGAAGCGAAAATGCAATAAATTCGAATTTTCGCCAGAAATCAGCTGTATAGGGATTTTCTATGTGAAGAATCGATTATGCATTTTCGAGGCATAAAAAATGTTCCTGAACTGATATAAGCGATTTAAAGGATTTTCATATTGAAACCTTTTTAAGGAATATACCCCTTGTTAAGGTAACTTCTTGTGGTTAAAATCAAAAAATTCTTTCAGATTCGAGTTCCCCAAAATGAATACTATACGTTTAATACATTTTATTAATTCTATAATTTCTGGTACCACAGGGGTGATTGTTTCATTAATTCTTGTCTACTTAATTTTAAAGAAAACTGTAAAAGAAATGAAGCAATATAGCCATATTTTATTACAATCGACTATATTGGATTTGTTTTTGGCAATTACATCCATTTTTGTTGACATAGTAAGAAAGCTTGCACCTGCAAAAACTTCTATGCAGCAGTCTCAAAATTCTCTGCCCATTTTTATCCACCCTCTCCCAATAACCCCACCATTTAATTTGACAACCCCCATCCGAAAAACTCAAAGAACAGAAAAATGAACTATTTTAGATCATTACAGTCAAAAATGGTAGATTTTATATCATAGCCGGAGAATTATTTAGAAACTCATCTTTACCTATTCGATTCATATCAACTATTATTTGGACCTTTAGTGTCATACTATTAAGCAATTTTCTCTCAATTTTATTCATGTATAGATATGTTGCACTGACAAAGTAATTTTTTACTTGTATACCTACTTTTAAGAGAATGGGACAAAAAATTGACAAATCAAGGAAAAAGAATAGAGAAAACAAAACTGAAAAATATATTAAAAATGGTAGGAAAAATATATAAAAGTAGCAAAATCGGTATAATTTTCTATGATCTCAAGATGTAGAGTAAAAGTTTATGATTTTTTCAAAAACTTGCGTGCTAGGCGCGCTTAAACCTAAATGAGACGCACTTCGCACGCCATTTACAGAAACGTTTCATATGGACTGCTCGGTCCTTCTGTTCGCATCGCTATGATAATACAGGTCACTCCAAAATAACTGCCATCGGAGTGCATTCGTGTAGGGCATGATGTGTAGTGCACGAATATACCCCCATGTTACCAATAAGAGTGGGAGTCCCTGTGGAGATATGGCATGAAGAAGACACATTCCTCAATCCCCTAAGGCTAAGGGCCCCATCCTACTTGATCTCTGGCTATATGTGGTTACGGATGGACGCACGTATGGACATAGAAACCGGTTTTTTAAATTTATGATTTCTTGAAAAAATGCCCCTACCCATCCAGTGGCTAAAATTATGCCACTGTTATAGAAGTCGAAAAAAGTTTATAAAATTTTACTACCCCTGTAATAATATAGAATTTCAATTTTTAGGCACTACCAACTTAATTATAAAACCTATTTTAAAATCCTATCTATCCCTGTTTCTTCAGCAGTAATTTACATCATCACAATAATAATTTTGATGTATCCAACTGACGCTTCACTTCAAATGGCAAACGACGACCTTGGACTGACTTTAGGCAGTGATGGAGAAAATCTTGGCATCGGTTATGTATTCATAATTGTAAGAGACTTTATGAAAAAATCGATATGTTGCACCCGATCCTGAGAATCACTCGACTCAGAGTCGGGTACCCAATCCTGGGTCAGCAAAAATCCAACTCCAACGTGAATTCGGATTCTGAATCTGAATCCGGATTCATGTTGGGGTTGGGTTTTTGTTGACTCAGAATCGAACACCCGATCCTGGGAACTTAAGATTGGGTACCCGATTCTGAGTCGAGTGATTCTCAGGATCGGGTGCAACAGATATAATTTTTAGACTGAGAACAAGATCATGATTGTTTATTGCTTCCTAATACCCATGTTTTGCATCAATTACTTTATTATAGTGGTGTGTGCGATTAAAATTTTGCGTTTTATGAAATCAACTTCGAAATTAGTTGATATTAAGACTAGAGAGGCGCAGCAACAATTAACTTTTACTTTGATATATCAGGTAATGTTTTAATTAGATTACCCTCCATTATTGGCATACCGTATTTTCTCCCTATAAGACCTTTTTTTTATAAATATTTTAGACAATTGCTCCAATTTTATCTATTTTTATACCTTTCTTAATTGTGATCATCCCTACTATTATTCAAATTGATGCGACATTGTTAAGTATTTTCTCTGTATCTCTGGTTTCTTGGGTTCCCGCTATCAATGCTAGTACAACTATGTGGATAATCAAACCATATAGAAGAGCCATCAAACGTGTTTTTATTAAAAATTCACAAAATGCTGGTGTAAATAATGTTTTTTCGACTAGACATTAGTAGATGGTGTGCTCCTAAAAAGTCGATTTTTCAAAAGGTTCTCCAAATCATCTGATTTGTTGTATTTGGGGGTTTTTTAGTATGGGGAATACGAATCCGAAGAAACTTTTTAATTCAGATCACAGAAAAAGGTCGAATTAGTTACATAGGTGGTATTTTATATGCGTAAAATACCCCCTATGTAAACAAGTTTCCCCGTTAAAAAATATGCCATTTTTTTAAAAGCGTCGCTCTGGAGTGTCGCTCGGAGTCACTCTTGGAGAAGATCGCGAGCACGGAGCGCTCGGCTCCCGGTACTAACTAATAAATATATAAAATGTTTTGACTTTAATAATTTATTAAAAGATTTCTTTTCGATTTCGTGGAATGACTAATGTCAAAAATATAAAGAAGACGAAAAGTAAAACGAGCAATTTCAAAATCAAATCACTATTTTCACTTTTTTAACAGCTCCAAATTTTGAAGGGTTTTTAAAATCCTTGTGAGTAAAACATGTCAGATGATGAAAAGAATAGGCTTCTTACAATTGCTGTATTATTAGTTCTAGTAATAGTTATGGGGCTTAATGTGACTACTGTGGTGTTGTTGTCAGGGAATAAATGCAAGTGATCAAAAATGTCATATTTTAAAGGTAAGGATATTGTTTATAGAAAACTGTGTCTTTTATGCCCACTCCATTTCATGCTTTGTATCGGACAACCCTCTTGAAGTATACCTTTTCAAAATTTTTCGATGTGCGCAATCGATTCCTCGCATAAAATTACCCCTCAAGGGTCACTTGTTAAAAAAATTTTCTACCCGGCCGTAAGTTGGACCCCCCCCCCATTAAGAAATTTTCTGTTTTGGGTGGGGGACATGCAAGGACGTAGCTAGAGGGGGTGCACCTGCCCTTCCCCATGCCTGAAAAATTGCCAATTAAAAATGACGTTTTTCCGATTTTCAAAAAAATTGTTCTTCAAAGATGACTTTATTAAAAAAGTGCGCCCTCCATTCTTTGCAGCCAACTACGTCTTTTGGGGCATGCCCCCTAGATCCTCCACTGGTGTAGAACATCAATTATTAATATTATTTTATTTTTAGAATTCAATACCATCATTTATTTTGGATTCGGGCTAGTTTAGTGTATTTTTCTCTCCCATATTCTTGATTAATAAAAATTTTCCACATTCCATCAATTAGTCATTGTAAATTGATTTAATTGTAACTATACATAGTTCATTCCATCAATTTTTGACACATTTTGTTAGCATTTTTGCTTTAAAAGCGTTGGATTTTTAAACTAGAAATGTTATTAAAGAGGGTGCAAATTAGGGCCCTTTCTGAAAAACAAAATTTTCTTGTTGAAAAATGACTTTCTAGGGGTACAAATTAGGGCTGCGCGCGGGGCGGAATCCCGCCCGCACCATTTTTTAAGAAAGAACTCCGCCCCGCAACCTCGCACGCACATTTTTGAAAATTCTGCAACCCCGCCCCGCAAATTGAATAACCCCGCAATGTCTTTTTTCATCGAAAATATGGTAAAATCGGCCGTTTTTAAGTGATTTTTTCATTGACATTTGACCATTTTTAACCAAAATTTTCAATGTTTGGTCATTTTTTGCTTACAAACTCTTGTTTATTCTACAAAATTTTTTATCAACTATCGACTCATGGAAAAAACTAACGATTGTATACATTATAAATGCATTTATTGTCTTAACCAATTTTTATCAACAAAATTTAACCTTTTTAACCCCGCGGGATCCCACCCGCAACCTAGCCCGCAGGCCAACGCGCAGCCCTAGTAAAAATAGGGTGAAAAATCGATTGTGCATATCCCCGTCGCGTGAAAATGCTTCCTTCATCTTGTTGTCGGAAAAATAGCACTATTTCTCGCTATTTTTAACGTGAAATAGTGCTATTTTCGCGAAAAGAAGAAGGAAGCATTTTCACGCGACGCCCTATTTTTACCCCTAGAAGGTCATTTTTCAAACAAAAATTTTTTGAGAAAGGGCCCTAATTTGCACTCCCTTAAAAGGTTGAATAAAGTTTCTCTTATGGATAGTCCTTTTTGCAACTATTTTATTACTTCTTGCTGGTTTTATATTTATTTTTGACATTGATAGGGATGAAATCTGTTCGACTTTTTAAAAGACTAGTCCATTCATAGACAACCAAGGAGATGGAGGGAGTTCCAGATCAGAGGTTGCCTGCCACTGATGAGTTGCTAACATCCAAAAAAAGGTCGTCGACTGGCGTTCAGCCGATCAATTAGGAGGTTTATCATCGAAACTTTGGTCCAGGTTTGGGGAGGGGAGGAAGTTTAAAAAAATCAGAATTTTTTTTAAAAATTTGCAGGTTTGGGGGATTGTTCCCCAACCCTTCTCATAATTGCGATGTTGAGGAGATATCGCTAATTTTTGGTCTTATTAAAGGTACTGTGCACGCACGAACAAGTTGTGGACAAGTTTGGAGGTTTTTCGTTGCAATAATATAAACTATATTGCAAATCAGGCAAAGAAATACCAAATAAACAAACTTGAAATTTGTGTAAATCTTTAGATTTAAAATTTTTTATATGATATTTCTTTGCCTGATTTGCAATATAGTTTATATTATTAAAACGAAAAATCCGCCCCCAACTTGTTCGTGCGTGCACAGTACTTTTTAATCAGCGTAATCGATTCCTCGCACAAATTTACCCCTATATGGGTCCTTTTTAGAAAAAACTTTTCGGTCCAAAAATCATGTCGCAGAACTTTTCGATCAACCCCCATATTTATGTTGAAGAAAGTTCTATGGGAAATTTTTCATTAAAGTTTAATGTTTTCATATCTATTTAGCGCTAATTCTTGTTCCATATTTACGTAAAAGGCCATAGGCTATATTGAATGACGATGCTCTTTTCTATTTTAAACGAACGTCATCGTAAAAGAAAATCAAACGCAAAGCACGCCGAAGCCTCCAAAAAGCCTACATTTGCTGAGCTAGTCATATTAATGTTCTATCGAAAAAAGAAGGTGACGAATGCTCGGCTATCATCACGTATTGCCTAATATTTTTTCACGTGCAGGTGGATTTGACTCTAATGAAATTTTTTATGAAACGCTTACAAACTTCCTAGCCCTTAGTAACTGAAAGAAATGGAAATTATGTTCCCTGTGATGTTGTTTTTATATAAGGGAGCCACTACAAAATGGGGGCCACCCATGTGAAAATTTTTTCTATAAATGACCCCTCTAGGGGGTAAAAACATACAGGGAATCTGAATTTGAAATTTTCGAAGCGAAAAAACGCTTCTCTGATTCAGGGAAAGTCTATGTATTGAAGCGAAAAGTCGGAAAAAAATGCGATTTTTCGACTTTTCGCTTCAATACACAGACCTTTCTGGAATCAGGGAAGTGTTTTTTCGCTTCGGATCAATCGGGTCGGAAAAAAGTTTTTGCCATTTTTTGTATATATCGGAAAGTTCATGAAAGATGGATTCAGGGAAGACCTATGTATTGAAGCGAAAAGTTGCAACAATGCGATTTTTGCCTAAAAACGACCTAAAAATGTGCGAGGTAATTGACATTTATAAGAATTCCTCGGATTCAAGAAAAGCTGTATATCGAATTTTCGCGTCGATATACAGCTTTTCTTGAATCCGAGGAATTTGATAGATGTCAAATTCGGATTCCTCGCATATTTTTAAATCGTTTTTAGGCAAAAATCGCATTTTTGCGACTTTTCGCTTCAATACACCTTCTCTGAATCAGAGAAGCGTTTTTTCTCTTCGAAAATGTCAAATTCGGATTCCCCTCATGTTTTTAACCCTAGGGGGATCATTTGCAGAAAAATTTTTCACATGGGTGGCCCCTCTATTGTGTAGTAGCTCCTAAATGTACAAATTTCGCAATTTTATTTTCTTATAAGTGATACAGAATAAAGAATTTGTTATTTCGGATTAGTGGCGTAACCAGACCTCCAGATAGGGGCTGTAGATGAGCGTTGAAAAGATGGGCATTTGTTGAAAAAAAATTTTTTTCAGAGATGGGAGGCGGTACTGTAGTTCATTTTCCTACAAAAAAACAATTTTTGGGGGCGAAAATTGGCTAAAAAATGGTATTTTTGGACGAAAATAGCTACGATTTTTTGTGAAAAAATACCATTTTTTAGTGAAAAAAATGGCATTTTTTTCAAAAAATTTTCAAAATAAAAAAATATAAGGGGTATCCTTAAAAAAATTTTCAATTTTTCAGGAAGAGGGGGCGGTCGCCCCCTGGTTACGCCACTGCTTCGGATACTAAAGTTTGAAAGTTCAAAGATAAGAAGTGAAAAGTGAAGTCCACGAACTTTTGGAACAACCTCATACAAACAAAGAATCATACACGACTGGCCAAAGTGTGCAAAAAACGGGAACACCCAAAAACTTGATATAACGCTTACTTGGGTTGCTAATAACACGAAAATTCGAGTTCATTTTCGCTTCAA
>JAQGCP010002666.1:0-10055 GCA_034699885.1 Acrobeloides thornei | reverse complement strand
GGGGGGGGGGTCACGACCTAGACCTAAGCGCATGAAATCAACGCCTAAGCTTAGGTATCGATTTTATGCGCTTAGGCTTAGGCAGGTGGGTTTCTTGGGCTTAGGCATCGTGTCTTGATGTATGTTACTTTGCAATTATTGGCTAATATATTTCATTTGGAGACTAATTCGAAACAGTCAAAAAAATTTTCGGAATAAAATTATATTAGGATATCGCTTACAGGGTGTCTCAAAATAAAGGGAACACCTGGAAATTTTTATTTCTACGCATGATTTCCTTCTTTTTTAAGCATCTCTTATCGCTTTTTAGTTTAAAATGAAGGAATTAAGACCTGCTATTATTAGAATGAGGTATTCCGAAAAAGAGAAATTTCAAGACTTCTGGATATTCCGTTGACGACAGTGTTCAAAGATATTAAGCGATACGAAGAAACCCGAACCAATGAAGATAGACCATGAAGAAGTAGAAAAAAATCATCGAGAATCCCAGCAAACCGTCGAAGAGCCCGAGGAATGATCCAATGACCAAAAGAAACTCAATGCGAAAGCTGGTCAACAAACTAGGAATTTCGAAAGTTAGATTCTGCCCATAGGATTCTTCGTGAAGATCTTCGCCTGAAACCATTAAAGTTCAAGAAGTTGACAGTCCTTATTTTTTACTGATTTTTCAAAAAATGTTCTTATTTTCATTTATCCGACATAGCAACCCTGTATACATAGGATGGAGCTAAAAATTTCCTTCTCACGTACAACTTGATGTATGACACTTTATCCTAGACAATTAGATTCTTGATCTCTCATTAGCAGAGTGCAGCTATTGCTATCGAGCAACTTTCTTGGCAAATCTATTTCAATTTATGGAGCTACTTCGGCTCTTATACCCCTGATTGAACGTGGTCTAAAATTGAAAAATTTTCTTTTTCGAAAATTTCTCAAAAATGGCCCTATTCTGGGGTAATTTTATGCGGGAAACACGTTGGCGATGTTATTTTTGCGTAAAAACGCGCTCCATTTTTAGAAAATCGAATTTGTGCATATCAGCTTTTTCGAAATATGAAATATTTTCGAAAAATGTAAACTCGATTTTCTAAAAAATGGAGCGCATTTTTACGCAAAAATAAAATCGCCAACGTGTTTCCCGCATAAAATTACCCCTAATAGGGTGATTTTTGAGAAAAAAATCGATTTTTTCGGCTAATTTTATGCGAGGGATCGATTGTACAATTTTCGAAGCTTGAAAACGCTTCCATGACCCTGATTCAGGGAAATAGATGTGTGTATTGAAGCGAAAATCGAGTATGTACTAATTTCTCTGAATAAGGGTCAGGAAAGCATTTTCAAGCTTCGAAAATTGTACAATCTATCCCTCGCATAAACTTGGCCCAAATAGGGTCATTTTTGAAAACAAATGTTCGGTGGAAAAAAATGAAAAAATCGCCCAAATTCCGGTTTTTTATACACCCTAGATTTTCTTTGATATAGTCCGTTTCAGCTCAATGATAGTCTTCTTTCAGTTAGTTCTTGTTCCAGACTAGCTCCACGAAAAATAGGTCTTCTTTCTTTGGGACATGTTGTTAAGGTGCATTCCTGATACCTCGCAGCATATCACCACACGCGTTCTTGCATCTTTGAAACGCGCATTGACCAAAGCCTGGAATAAGATTACTATTGAAACGCTTGAAAGAATGACGATAATTTCTCAAAGCGACTGAAAGCCGATGTGGAAGCCAATGGAGGCCACTTTGAATCATTTTTATGTTTTTGTTATGGTTTCAATTTTTAGAAAATTAAAAATGACATGTAATTTCTCGTCACGCCGTAGATATACAACATCTATCGATCCTCATACTTAATTATGGAAAATATTTTCTTATACAAATTTTAGATCTGGGCATTTATAGTTGATTTTAATTTAACTATACTTTTTGTACCACTAGTCTTTTGCCAGCACCAGGAATGTGTACTTTAGGGATTTCTCGATGGATACCTTGGACATTAACTGGGGATCCAATATTGGTTTAGTACTTCCTTGTGTTATCTTTGTTATATCTTTAACTGGATGTGGGTCGGCTATAATTCTTGCCATCTATTATCGATATCAGTAGGCAATAAGATTAAGAAAATTGTCATTCTTCGACCCCGGATACTTTTCACCATAACCTTTGTTAGGAACATCTACACATCGAGATCTTGGTATCTTTTTAAAGCTCACGTTCGTAGCTTTAAAATGACACGAAGATCTCGGCGTATGGTTGTTCCTATCAAAAGTTAAAAAAGTATCTAGATATATCTCACTATAGGGGGTCGGATAATTTCCGCACACCCTGTATATCACGAAGACACTAGCTTTTTTTAAACGTCGTATGAAAAGGATATAACTTTAATTGATCAGTTAGTTTTTTGTCCACGAATCAGTATCTGATGCTGATCCGTGGACTAAAAATGCCTAAATCTACCGATTTTAGAGTATTAACAAACGAATCAACTCAATTATCATTCAGTAAACGATGGCTTTTATGGACAATTCTGTTCAGTCTACTAATTTCTTTTCCAATTTTGTTAACAGCACAGTTGTCTACTTTAGAAACAGCTTCTTCTCAGGATAGATACTTTGAGAATACATACAAATATGGATTCGAAATTAGACAATGGCTTCGATGCAATATACTTGATTTAGAGAATATTTTAACAAAAATATGCTACTTCACAGTTTTATTAGTTTTCATATTTTATACTAGTATTGCAATTGGACTACCGATATTTATGCTATATAGATGGCGTAAAATTGTTAAAGAAAGAAATGCGAGTAACAAAAAAAGTGGGAAAAGTTTCAACGGAATCAGCAACAATTAATTATTTCTCTTCTTTTACAAGTGAGCAATATGGAGTAAAAATTTTAAAATCACCCTGTACGATACTCTTTACACATGATCAAAAGGGATATGGTCCCTCGAATTTGGCGACCTTTTTTGGTTGAGCGATACTCGGTGTGTTATATCATTCCCAACGCACTTCGCGCGCTGGACATGATTTTTTTTCATTTTTTGATCGGTGGGTCATCAAAATTGCTGCTCAGTGGATCCCCTTAATTTTGGGTGGTTTTGGGAGAGGAGTGTTTAAGTATGATTACTTCATCATCTTATCCCAAAGTGTCCCGCCCCTATTGTCCATGTGTGATACTCTTTATATATACGATAATCTAAGGAAAGTTTTACTGAAAAATTTTGTGTGGGAAAGCTTATCCAGGAAATTTGACCGAGAAAACTTTTTAAGAGAAAATTTGTGTGGAAAATTTTGTTCATGAAAAATTGGGAAATCTAGTCTATATGTTTCAAAATTCACTAATCTAATATGAAATACTTTTTAGTCTACAATACCAATTCTGACTCTAGTATGTCCCTACATCACAATGTTCATAGCCATTAAGTTCGAAATGTCCTATGTAATTGATCTAATGTCATGGCTATTAGGATTTTCGGCTTTACATTCGACTCTCAATACGCTAGTGATGATCATTTCAATCAAACCGTATCGCCATGCAACATCAAAATTGCTTAAGATCAAAAGATTGAATGCTATTGGCGTGGGAACTTGACAAAATACTGGACAGTGAACTTGTTATGGAATTCTATTCAATCTTTAGAGTTATTGTGAGTCAGGGGAGGGGGGTCACCTCATGGTCAAAATTGAAAAAAAAGTTTTCCTAAAAATTTTTTAAAATGACACATTTAGTGGTAATTTTATGCGAAAAATCGATTGCACTCATTCCCGAAGCGTGAAAACCTTTGTTTGACGCTTAAAAATGAAAAAAATATGTATTTTTAACCATATATACGTATACTATAGTATTTTTATGTGTACTATAGTGAAAGTTATTTCTATTTTAAGAGTCAAATAAAGGTTTTCACGCTTCGGGAATACGCGCAATCGATTTTTCGTATAAAATTACCCCTAAATATGTCATTTTAGAAAATAATTTTTTTCGATTTTTGACCCTGGGGTGACCTCTTGATCCACAATAGCTTCCAATCTTTTTTATTATTAACTATGGAATATTTATTATTAAAATAAAGCATGCCATAAAATCTGAATAGGAGAGGCACAGAAATGTAAAGGTGTATACACGATGCATTTTTAAGTAGTAACGTGTATTTTGTGTAGTAACGTGTACTTTTAAAAAGCAAAGGAGTTGGGAGCTGGACAACTACATTTACCATGGCATTCTTTCTCACATCTGTCCATCCATCAGTTGATAGCGAAACAAAATTCGTTTTTCGAATAGAGTCCTTTACGACAACTTCATTATATGTTTCAGGGACAAACTTTTCGGTGATATATCTTCTAGTCGGCAATTTGTAATTAGGATTCAGAATGGAGACGAAGCGTTTAAAGGCGGGGTTCTCGACGATTCGATGAGGTAAATGATCGGTACAAATAGTCTAAATCATTTAAAATGTTCTCATTTTAACCAAAAAACTACCTCCACCAATTCCATATCACTTGAATGTTTTTCTTCTTCTGTTGTTTGTGGGTTGTTCAAACTTGGTCCGAGCTGATCATTTTCTAAATTTGAGCTTTCTCCACGGTCATTGCTACGCGAGGAATCTTAGCTGCTTTCGATCTCTCTTCGTTCCTTTAGAGCTCCCTTAATAACAGCTGTAGTATTAGGACATTAAAAAACAAAAGTCAAGGCTTAGGGGGCAGTAGGATCGAATCCTTCTTTGTGAAGCGCTTTAACACTCCCAAGGCGGACTGTAAGCCCGACGGCTTCTAGGGTAAAAAAATGCGCTGAACGCGAACCGCTAAAATAAAATTCAAAAAAGTTGAGGAAAATGTAAGAATGCGAATTTGTGAAATAGTGGTATTTTTTCTTGTTTTTCTTGTTTGTTACCTTTTGACACCTTGAAAATCAGAAAAACGGTCATAGCTTCACAACCTTGAGGTTTTGACATATGGTAGTGAATATAAAAAATGAAGCTCAAATCCAGACGCATTCAATGACACCAAGATCAT
Source organism: Acrobeloides thornei (assembly GCA_034699885.1). Classification (NCBI taxonomy): domain Eukaryota; kingdom Metazoa; phylum Nematoda; class Chromadorea; order Rhabditida; family Cephalobidae; genus Acrobeloides; species Acrobeloides thornei. The sequence continues at coordinate 5,042 of JAQGCP010002666.1, read as the reverse complement.
GTGATTTGGGTATAACATTAAAAAGTTATGATTTTTTGAAGCTTCGACATACACCGTATCTCGAAAGCTAAGTGCTTCCGATCTCTTCAGTCATGCCACCCCCCCCCCTCCAACGAGCGCTTCGAGTGTTTATGAGTTCTTTCGAACGCTTCCAATCGCTTCCGAGTTCAAAAGTCGATTATCTCAACTTTTCTTACTTCCTTACTTTCATAATAATCTTCTTCCTACGTAATTGTTATGTCTTAATCACCTGTCCTTTTATGTTTTAATCAACTGTGCTTTTATTTTTCCTCTATAGGGCTCTTAATTCTTTTCTTTTTCATTCTTGACTACGGATCGTGATTGTTCGTTGCTAAAAGAATACTTGCTAAGAATGTCATAATCGTCACAAAACTCATTTTCTCTTGCACGGACAGTTAAGATTCCCATACCTGTCCTGATTATATCATTTGCTTATTGCCATGTGCTTTATTGTTTTAGTAAATTCTTATGAGTTTGGCAGATTTGTTATACAAAACATAAGGAAAACGATGCTAAAAACACAAAAACTAGCGGGTTCAATGATAATCCTGACGACGTAATCGATCTTAAAGGATCAGTACAGTCAGTTACAACCATATGAAAAAATGATATATTCGGAAAGATCATGAAAAATGGAGCATTTTTTGTTTTTACGGCATGTTCTGAATCGTTGTAGTTTTTAAGATAATTGCGTTTCAAGTTGACGATTTTTGAAATCTGTATATTACAACGAAAACATGAATGCAGTAAAATTCGTTCCTGAATCAATAAATGGTGTCTATTGACGCGAAAATTTAAAAAAAATTCGTTTTTCATCGACTTACAAAAACGGGCAAAAAATTTTGAATTTTATCGTCAATACAACTTTTATTTTTTAACGAAATTTTTACTGCGCTCATGTTTTCGCTGTAATACACAGATTTCAAAAATCGCCAATTTCAAACGCGATTATCTCGGTTTCAGAGGTTACCGATAACGATTCAGAGGTTACCGTAAAAACAAAAAATGCTCCATTTTTCGTGAACCTTCTGAATATATGACGTGCTTTTTTCCGAGTGGACTGATCCTCTAAGGTCAACCAGGTACTTTTGACGACTCTAATTGTGTTGCACAAAATCTTATGAATGGTCTATGGTTTAACAACGACTGTTCATTAAGTAAACCATATGTTTGTAAATTAAATGGCACATCTGAAGAAAAATGTTCGTCTCCTTCGACTATATTTCCGCCAACATGTAAGCAATGTAGTCCTAGTTGTCCATCCGAATGGACTTATTATGAACCGACTCAACAATGTTATTTGGTAATTCTTTATAGTTTATTATGTTGCGGGGTAACAATTTTGCACAGGAGCAAAGACATTGTCATGGAGACAAAATTTTGACCTAGAGGCAGAAAAAGGGACTCCTTCTTGTATCCCAAAAGTCCTAAGCCTGGGCACAGGATTCGGCCCTCCCACTTTGTGGTTTTTGGAGCTGGAGTCTCAGACCTCCCATATGTGTTCGCGCCTAGATGGCCTAGACTTTAGCGCACTATGGAAAAGACCCAGGAGCAGTGCCGTAGGCAAGGGGACATGCCCCCCTCCCTCCTAGCTGGAAAATTTATATTTTTTCTCTTTATCCTAATGGCTCACTTACGTTTTTTCATAACATTTTGAAAAACATTACTATGCCCCTCCCCGCCGAGAAATTCTGAGGGCAATATCCCACTCGGAGTCTAGGCCCAAGGGTTCAGGCTCCATGGTAAGACCCCCAAAGCCTCTTTGGTACTTCAAAACCATTCGCTTCAAGAGGACCTGTGCTCCATAGGCTCTGCCCTCTTGTGGCAGCATTATGGGGGAGGGGGAGTCTGGGAAACTCCCCCACCTAAATCTCAAAAATTTTCAGGTTTTGCCTCAGTTATTTATATTTTTTAGTTAATTAGAAACCATACTTTTGATGATGCCGATAATGAGTGCAACTCAAAGGGAGGACAATTAGCATCAGTTCATAATTTGGATGTGAACAATTTTTTAGCAGGTCAATTTCTTTTTCCTTTATTCGAACCAGTGAACAAAAATGATTTATGCCCTGGGCCACGACGGTTTTGGGGGGAGGGAACAAAAATCGGAGGAAACTCGAAATTTTAAAAATAAGTAATGCCATTAGTCTCAGCTGAACAAGACGAATAAACGAGGTATATGTTATGCAGAAAGGCTAAATAATCACATGCAAAGATCAAAAAATCAGTTTTTCACTGGAAAACATACTTTCCATATGTTTTTCTATGCGAGAAATCGTTTGCAAACATTTCCGAGTCGTGAAAATGCTTCATTGACCATGATTTAGAGTTCGTTATTAAATAAAATTTTAAGCATTACCATGGTAATGAAGCATTTTCATGATTCGAAAATGTGTGCAAACGATTTCTCGCATAGAAAAACGTATGGAAAGTTGGTTTTCAGTAAAAAACTGATTGTTTGATCATTTTCACTTTAATGCACACCTTAATTTTCCCTGAATCAGGGAAGCACGTTCTGGGAATGCGCATAATCAATTCTCCGACAAATTTTAGGCCTAGAGTGTCCTTTTTAGAAAAAATTTTCCCAAATTTATTTTCTATCACTTTGCCACTCCTAATCCAAACTAGTACCGACAGTTCTGAGTCGAGGACCACCCAATCCAGTAATTAAGGCTTTCGGCGTAGCCCATATAAACTCTGATTTTAATAAAAATTTACAGGCTGGAGCAGTGCAGGAAGCTTTTTGTTTGGAAATATCTTCCCACAGCCGAAAACAGTTTTCCTCGGTCTGTACAAAACTGGAGCTGATCAACCATGGTTATGGAAAGACGGGACCGCTGTGGATTTTACGAACTGGCAATGGAATGAACCAGATGACTTTGAAGGTGTACAATGGTGTGGCACTATCATAACCGACCTTGATAAAGGGGAAGGGGGGCATCAAGGATGGGTATTCGGAAAGTGGGATGATCTTCAATGCTATTATGCTTGTGATGCTATTTGCCAAAGACCAGTTAATGTATAGAAAAAATTGGAGCTACTTCGGCTCTTATACCCCATTGACGTGTTCTAAAATCGAAAAATTTTATTTTGCAAAATTTTCTCAAAAATGACCCTATTAGGAGTAATTTTATGTGGGAAACACGTTGGTGATGTTATTTTTGCGTTAAAACGCTTCCATTTTTTTTAGAAAAATCGAATTTTTGCATGTTAGCTTTTTCGAAATATGTACTTTCATGTTCAAAAATTCGATTTTCTAAAAAATGAAAGCGTTTTTACGCAAAAATAATCGCAAATGTGTTTCTCGCATAAAATTACCCCTAATAGGATCATTTTTGAGAAAATTTCGAAAAGTAAAATTTTTCGGTTTTAGACCACGTTCAAGGGTATAAGAGCCAACGTAGCTCCAAAAATTTAAACAATGGTGTTTTTTACTTGTTTAAACTTTTGGCTTCACTTTGAATTGCTGTGAGTTACGTTCATCTATTTTTTTAAACTTTAAACATTTCTGTATCATGGTGTACCAAATTTCGAAAAGTTGTTGGCAAGGGTCAAAATTAAAAAAAGTTCGCCAATCGACTCAGCTCGCTGAGCGCTTTAAAACGAGTATATCATGAAGTTTTGGGGGTTTGGTCCATGACCAAGTGGCTAAAGTGACAGATTTGCAATTTATAGGTCGCGGGTTCGAATCCCGCTTCAAAATTAAAGTCTATGAAAATTTTTGCATTTCCATATTTTGACCTCTAAAGCACTTTGCTATCATTTTTTGGCCATTAAATACTTACTGGAGCTGTATAGTAATAATTATTTTAATTTTGTTAGAACCTTACTATACAGCTCCAGCAAGTATTTATTGGCCAAAAAATGATAGTAAAGTGTTTTAGAGACCAAAATATGGATATGCAAAAATTTTCATGGAATTTGGACAAATTTAATTTTGAAGCGGGATTCGAACCCGCGTTCTATAAACTACAAATATGTCACTTTAGCCTTCGGTCATGGGTCACACCCCAAAGCTCCATGATATGGTACTCGTTTTGAAGCGCTCGGCGAGCTGAGTCGATTGGCGATATTTTTAAAATTTTGACCCTTGCCTACATCTTTTCGAAATTTTGATACGCCTTGGTATTTTTTATTTGCAAAATATTATACGTTGATTACCCGAATATTAAAATTAAAATAATGCACGAATTATTATAGAAAGAAACCGATAAAAACGGATGAGGACTTTTGCGCCCTCACATATGCGCAACGACACTTGCGCATCCGACCTTTGAGCACCCAATTTTTGCGCACCAACATTTGTGCCCCTACATTTTCGCTCTATAATTGTTTAACGATATTTGCGCCCCTACATATAATAATTGCGCCCCGACATTTGCGGCCCGACATTTGCGGACCGACATTTGCGCCCCAACATTTGCGCACACGACTTGTGCGCCCTTTTCCGTTTTTAAAATTTTCGACCCTTTTTGAAAGATATTTTACAAGCCGGGCGCGCAAATGTCGAAGCGCAATTATTAGCGCGCATATGTAGGGGCGCAAATGTCGTTGCGCAATTATAGAACGCAAATGTGGAAGTGCAAATGTCAGGTGCGCATATATGAGGGCACAAAAGCCCCCTACCCATAAAAACTTAAAACAAAAGAGATGGGCGTGGGTCCATTTTTCCGAAATTTTGAGGATGGCATAGCCTCCAAGATTTTTGAATAGAATATAAAAAACTAAAATTGAGACCTCGATAAAAAATTTATGACAAATAAAAATCTATTTCATCACACAGAAAGAAATATAGTCATTTTCTCGAAATTTCTTGACAATAAACTTCGACATGATTTGAATTTTAAGCATCAAGCCATCGGGTCTAACCATCTCAAACAATTTTCCACTCTCTTGATCATAGTGGGTTTTCATCTCATGCTTTGCAAAAAAATTGCCAAAATCATTTTGGTCAATGTTAAAGTTGAAGCCTGGTGGAAATTCAAATTTGATCGTGTGGAACAAATGTCTAGGGTGCTCGG
>JAQGCP010002665.1:0-10055 GCA_034699885.1 Acrobeloides thornei | reverse complement strand
GTTTTGCGTAAATTGCTGTTGTGACATCGAATTTACCATTTTTTCCATTTTTCTCGAGTTTTTACTAAAGTATTTGCCAACGATCTTAATTAAAGTTGTTTCTACACGCATTTTGGACACTTTTAGCACAAAATTTCCGAAAAAATTGGAAAATTTTTTACGTGGCGTCTCTAGTTAGAACTTCAGTTCCCTTCATTTATTTGGTACAATTTCTATGTGAAAATGTTGAAATTCACACGGGAATAAAAGTTTATTAGCTTATTATAAAAATTCACATAAAAATTTGAGGTAATTAAGGCAGAGCATTCATAAAAGTATTTCATCAGAGCTGTTTGAGGTTGTATCGAAGTCACTGCATGGACCTATAATGGAAATAAAGGTTATAGAAAAGAGAAAATAGATGGCTTAAAAATTTATAGGAAAAAATTGTTGACAGTTATGTGTTTGTTGTGCAATTTTTATATCCTACTACTAATACGTGTGATGTCTGATAGTGTGCAGGCGATCTATGGAACGCTCGATTTAAATCCCCAACGCTGAAACAAAAGTTGTAGGATGAGAGAAGACGATTGGCCTCCCAAAAGCATGGGTGTAGTCTTCAAATAATTTTTTTCACTTTTTTACTCAACCGGGAAAGCGTTTTTTCGCTTCGAAATCGTCAAATTCGGATTCCCCGCATGTTTTTACCCCTAGAGGGGTCATTTCCAAAAAAATTTTTGAAAATTTTTTCACATGGATGTGTAGTAGCTCCAAAAGGACTATATTACGCGCTCGGCTTCTGGTGCTGAATAAAAAAATATCATCTTTATTGATAACCCTATGTTTTTAGAGTAAAAAATAGCCAGACATACTTCAAAATCGTGGTACTCTCTTAATGGAGAGAGACCCAAAATAACGTGATAATTTTTTCCTGAAAATGACCCCTTATAGGGGTAATTTTATTCGTGGATTCGATTGCACGCATTTCCGAATCCTGAATATGCTTTCTTGACCCTGATTCAGGGAAGGGATTATGTGTAGCAAGGCGAAAATGAATTAAAATTCGAATTTTCGCAAGGAAACCAACATTCCAGGGATTTTTCTAGGCAGGAAATCGACTGCGCGCATTATTAAAGCATAAAAATGCTTGCTTGACCCTGATCCTTAGCGCCTAGAAGTTTAGGCTTCTATATGCTTCGTAACAGGACACTTAGATGCTTAGACGTCTACACCCCTAGGTGCCTAGGAATCAGAGCCAAGCAAGCATTTTCATGCTTTAATAATGTGTGTAATAGATTTCCCGCCTAGAAAAACCCCCTGGTTTCCCTGCGAAAATTCGAATTTTAGTTAATTTTCGCTTCGTTACACATAATCCCTTCCCTGAATCAGGGAAAAAAATTATCACGTTATTTTGGGTCCCCGCTCTCCTTTAAGAGTACCAAAATCGTTACTTTTTAAAATAAGTTTTAAAATTTTTGAAGAAGAAAAATTTTTGGCGTACCCGTTTCTCCACCATGATGTTCAATCAATGCTGTAGTGAACATTGTAGATTGAGTTGGTTGGTCATCTGAGACAAAAGAGCTGCTAACATTATTGTTCACAGTGTTGGTGGGAACTTCCTGGGTTGCACCCGATGATGGGCCGGATGAAGTCTCCTGGGGAGTCACTATCACCTGCGTTCCTAGCCGACGTTCCAAGATTTTACGGCATTCGTTGATTTTGCCATCCCTCTGAAATTTTGACCAATTTTCGACTCGGGTTAAAGGACCAGTCCAGTAGGGGGGAAGTTGCCATCTTTTGTTGATATTCGAAAAATTCATGAAAAATGGAACATTTTTTGTTTTTACGATATGCTCTGAATCGTTGTAGTTTTTGAGATAATTGCGTTTGAACTTTTGAATTTGTTGCAAGCTCTTCGTTGTAATACACAAAGTTTTTTGAATTTTAAATCGATTTTTGCGACTCCCTTCCCCCATCTAGACTGGTCCTTGAAACAAGTCGTTACCATATCAATTTGTTTTTTCAGTTCAGTCTGCTCTTTGATGAGTTGCTCGTATCTAAGCTGATCAGGACGAGATATAGTCGCTCGTAAGTTGGTGCCGCTAGTCTGGATTTCATCAGAGTCGTGTGGAACTCGGTAGACATGAAGGATTTTCGGGACGAATACTAATCCCAGGCTAATATAAGTGCATAACAAGACTAAAAAAAGCTCAAAATCAATTTTTTTCAAATTTTTTTCCTAACCTGTAACGGAAACAAATGCAAAATTGGCATTGGCTTCAGTGCGAATGAGCAAAGTTACAACAGGTCCGGTAACAAGCGAAAGTATTGCCACATTGTAGATTGCCATGCTGACGAAACGAGAGTCGTTAATATAACGTAACTTCAAGTTTCTCGATTCATAAGCAAGGAAAAGGCCGAACACCAATAAAAGACATTTATACCCGAGTACGATTGCTAAAAAATCGTATATAGAGATTAGGAATGCACAAATGACAAAAAGTGATCATCAAAAAGCAAGATGGCTCAGTAGATTAATTGCAGTCCAACTACTGGACGGTCCGGGTTCGACTCCCCTTATCGTCCAAAAGATTTTGGGACAAGAATTGTCATTATGAACAAGTTATGTTTGTGCTCAAAATTCGCATATTTCGACAAGGATTGTCACTTTTTTTGTCACTGGTGCATCACTAATATAAAGTCTGTTCCACGGAGAGGTTTCGAAAGCATAGTCTAGTGGATAGTATCACAGACTTCGAGCTTGAAGACCCGGGTTCAATCCCGCTCGGAGCCTTGCAAAAGATTTGGCTCCGAGCGGGATTGAACTTGAGTCTTCAAGCTCGAAGTCTGTGTTGCTATCCACTAGGCTATGAATATCTCCGTGAAACAGATTTAGATGGCGCATAACATCCAAAGCTATACCTATCCAAACTTCTTGATGCGTGCTTTGGCATAGTTCTAATATCGGTAAAAGCATGACATCTTCATCCGTGCCTGCCTGTGGTTCCTAGAGAATGGTTATTTATATAAGAAAAAGTTGAACAAACGTGTAAATGGAAGCGCTGCTCTTGCCTTCTAAGTGGGTCTATGATGACCCAAAAGAAAATTATGATGAAATCGAGTACGAACAATGAGAAGATTACTATGTAGAATCGACAGGCTGCGATTGGCTAAAAAATTGTTTGTTATATTAGGACTGGAGGAAAAAAAGTGCTACAGAAATTGGTGAATCTAGTGTGTGTGTTGCGGGAAATTGCACTCGACTGTCAAACTTTGTGAAACCTGTGAAAATTGAAAGTTAGTTGGATCATGCAGGTTGCATGCTATTGTTCATGCGATAAATTTACAAAATTCGGCTCTAGGAAGGTTGCCAAGGGAAGTGTTGAAGCGAAAATTGCCTGAATCAGGGTCAGGCAAAATTTTTCGTGTCTTGAAAATGCGCGCAATCGATTCCCTGTATAAAAATATTTTCGTAAGGTGATTTTCAGATAAACGACTTTTTTCTCGACGCAATTTTGAAAAGCCAGAAAATTATGATACATTGGTAACCTGATTTGAATAGATCTGAGTATTGACACGAAAACTCTGAAAAATAAATTATTGGTTGAGAAGGATAACATTTTTGTCGTTGGCAACCTTCCTAGAGCCCAAAAGTCTTATGTCAAAGACGAGTTTAAAGTAAGTTTAAAAGAAAGCAAATAATTTAGCGTTTAGATCAAGATCAATAGATTCATAATAAATATCAATGAAAATAATACAACGCTTAGGCTGCGCGGTAAATGTCGTGAATTAGTTGTGACCTGTAGTGACCTAGTGTGTAACCTGATTTGAATAGGTCTGAGTATTGACAATACAAAACTAGCTAAAAATGAATGAATTTGAAAAAAGTGGAAAAAAACACAAAAAATCATTCTCATTTTTAGCTAGTTTTGTATTTTCAGAGTTTTCGTGTCAATACTCCGACCTATTCAAATTAGGTTACAACGACAGATCACAACTAAGTCACAATTAAGACACGACATTGTTAGGCTGCGTTCAAGCATGTCAAAAAATGTAATTTTGCCTGATTTTTAATAAAATCGTGTTTATTGAAACGATTGGTCATGAAGCATAAAATTTTATTGTCGAGAAGCAAAAAACCAATAAAATTCTATACCACTCGTTTCAATAAACACAATTTTATTGAAAATCAGGCAAAGTTAGACATTTTTTGACATGCTTCAACGCAGCCTTAACGTCGTGACTAGCTGGTCACAACATCCACCACGCAGTCTTATGCGTACAGATTTTTGGTCTAAATATTTTAGAATTACAAAAAGCAGTAATATTAAATTTCAATAGAGATTACTTTACGAGTTGAATCGAACATATAAAAACATGCTTGCCATTCAAGTGTAGAAGCAAATACAAATTATGATTAACCCCGCAGACTGCGATAGATGGGGGGGGGAGGGTAAAAACCCAAATTCTTCACTCCCCCTTCCCGTACCATTATGGACTTAACTTTTTCACGAATAGCTTTAAAGGACAATTCGATTTTAATTGGCAAGAAAATCTCTCAGTTTTATCTGAGCTTGATTTCCTGACAATACGACCACGCAGGGATGCATGTTGGCGGGAAAATCAAGCTAAATATATACTGAGCTTGAATATATATAAAAAGTGAAAAAATTTTCTCCGATAACTATGATTTTGGTGTCAATCGTCTCCTCTCATCGTTCTCAATAACTTTTGATGGCACTAAGGGTTTAAATCTAACGTGCCCGAGATCGTCCGACAGACCACAGACAGACATTACACTTTTATGTAGTAGGACATCTTCAATCAACGAAGAAAGAGGGACTTTTTCTGAAATAGTTACATAAGAGGCGAACATAAAACATAACAATATTTCATGCGAGCTGAACTCAAAATTTCCCTACACACCTGATTCAATAGGCATGGTCGACGTGCTGATAGGGTACCATAAGCATGAGTTGATAGCTTACGAAGAGCTGCTGCTACAAGTGCTTGCCTACCAACCATTGATGCGATTAGACTTCGAACAGTTTCTTTATTCAGAGGCCCCTCTTCCTATTTTCAAAATTAATAACAAGTCGTTAAAAAATCCAAATTATGTTATGAAATAAAATGTTAGGCATAAAGAAATATTTTAAGTATTATATTGTATGTTGTTCAAACTCGAGCGCATGGAGATGATATAAGGCTGTGAAAAGATGGTATAAAATAATGGGTTAACAATTGAACTTAATGTTAGTTGTAGGGGGTTAGTGGGTTGGATTAAAAAAGTGGAAGTTAGTAAATTTAGATGTATAATCAAAAAAAAATTTTGAACCTCATCCTTGGCCAATGCTGCGAGTTCTTGACGCTCTCTTGTGCCCAGCCTATGTGCGATCCAAACTTTGGCAAACATCGACCCGTATGCGAAAGTAAAACCAATCATTAGAATTGAGATTCGAGACTAAAATTTAAAAAAATTCTATGTATTAGGGATATATAAAAGTCTGGAGCTACTACACAATAGGAAGGGCACCCACGTGAAAAAATGTTGGAACTCTTCTCCCTGGGAGATGCAATCAACAGGATTCCCAAAATTGATACTTTTTTGAAGTAATTTTATGGAAAAATATAAGCTTATCCTCTAAAGGCTTGGGCCTAAGCTTAAGCCTAAGATTAAGGTTACACCTAAGCGTAAGCTTAAGCCTAAGCCTAAGCCTAAGCTTAAGTCTAAGCCTAAGCCTAAGCCTAAGCTTAAGCCTAAGCCTAGGCCTAAGCTTAAGCCTAAGCCTAAGCTTAAGATTAAGCCTAAGCTTAAGCCTAGGCCTAACTAAAATAAAAAATTGTAAGCCTATCCTTTAGATATTTTTCCATAAAATTACTTCAAAAAAGTATCAGTTTTTAGAATCCTATTGTTGAATCTCCCCAGGGGGAAGAGCTCCAAAATCTTTGAAAAATTTTTCACGTGGGTGCCCCCCCTATTGTGTAGTAGCTCTAAAAGTCTTACGTGACAAAGTAGAGAAAAAGTATCTCTATGAAAAGTAATTCCTTCTGCTGGTAAGCCCATTAGTACAAGGCTAAGCGCGCATAGGGCGGATCCCGCTAGAAGCACGTTGTTACATTGAGGCTGGGATTGTACGATGATCCTACATGAATAATACGTCATAGTATACGGCGCGCAAAAAACAGCATGGGCCAAAATAAAAATAAATTTCGCCAATCGACTCAGCTCACCAAGAGCTTCAAAACGAGTACCATATCATGGGGATTTGGGAGTTTTCCCCCATGGCCGAATGGGTAAAGTGGCTGATTTGCACTTTAAAAGTGCGGGTTCGAATCCCGGCTCCAATTTAAAGTTGTCCAGTTTTCATGAAAATTTTTGCATATCTCTATTTCACTCTCTAAAACACTTTGCAATCATTTTTTGATTGTTAGATACTTGCTGGAATTGTATAGTAGTGATTTTAATTTAGTGCAAGACCTAGCCTTACGTTATATGTGTACCAACCAAAATATGATTGAAAAGTGTTTTAGATGCCAAAAAGAGATATGCAAAAAATTTTCATGAAATTTGTAAGACCTTAAATTCGGACTGGGATTCGAACCCGTGCCCTATGAGTGAAAGTCGAGCACGTTAGCCACTCGGCCATGGGAAACCCCTATGATATGGTACTCGTTTTGAAGCTTTTGGCGAGCTGAGTCGATTGGCGACATTTATTTTTAATTTTGACCCATGTCATGCCCTTTTCGGTTTTTTGTGCGCCGTGAGCAAAGTAGTAACACGGGAAGGACCAATTGTAACATCGTTTAACACGGTTTCTACACACTCTTCCGAGTATGCCAGAAAAAGAAATTGTTGAAAAAAATTTATTTTAATAGGCAAAAAAATTATTTCGACCGGGGAATCGAACCCTCAACCTTTTAAAGTCAAAGTCAAGCACATTACCACTGAACTATGAAGGACAAAAGTTCCAATTTTTTTACAATTTAATTTAAAAAATTTATAAATTTTTTGAAACCAACTTTTTTTCAACAATTTCATTTTTTAGCATACTCGAGAGAGTGTGTAGAAACCGTGTCGACCGATATTATAATCGGCTTTTCCCATGTTAAATTTGAATACCCTCGATAAGAAAACTTCATATTAAATATGAAAATTGCCAACGCCAAAGACATTGCTATGATGGAAAAGAAGACTACCACAATATAGAGCTAAAAAAAATAAGTATATTAATTACAACGATTGTCTGGCATTTTTCTCACTTCAATACTAACTGTGAGAAGAGATTCTTTGATGATAGTTGAGTCGGGAGGTGGTATGGTGTGTGGAAATGATCCACCGGCAAAGGTTGGCACACTTTGATTATCCCACTCCATACTCGCAATGCTTGAATCATAAAAACCCAAATTCTTATACGAACCATCTAAATTACATGTATTTTCAACGAGAGAGAAAATAAAAGCGCTGTGGCCAAATGGCTAGCACTTTGGACGGGTCTTCTTTGATGACCTTTTGTAAAACCTTAAAATAAAAAAATCAATCCTGGTGAGATTCGAACCCGTGTCAGTAATAATCATGTCCAGTGTCCTAGCCATTAGGCCACGTGGGCAGCGCTTTTATTTTCTCGCTCGCTGAAACCGACTATATAAAGCTTATACTTTGAACAACCTACTTTGCAATTGTTCAACCATTGTCCTAGCTAGTCGATCTCCAAGATCCGAGAACATCACTTGACCCTAAATGAAATTATATATGGGGTGACTAAAAAATGGATTTTTGCGATTTTTCGAGCAAATTTTCTCCCAAAATTTTTACTAAAATAACCCTATGGGGATTTTTCTATGCGAGGAATTGATTGCGCGCATTGAAAATTTTTGAAAACGCTTCGAAAAATCGCAAAATGCAAATTTTGCGACTTTTCGTTTCAATACACAGCCCTTCGCTGTGTCAGGGAAGCGTTTTCACGATTTTATGTTACATAAGATGGCCAGTAGATATCCAGGGGGTGGTGCGAGGGGGCGGCCGCATCCCCCGAAATTCAAAAAATGAAAATTTTTTCTTAATGGTCTCCCCTTATGTTGGTCCCCTCCCCCTCTCGCACCCCCGAAATGGTCCCCCCCCCTCTCCCCCACTCTCGCACCCCCCCCCCTGAAATTTGATCCTAGATACGCTACTGAAGATGGCTTACCGAAACGCCTCGAAAATATGTTTCCTTCGTGCAATTAAAAAGATATTCGGCGATTCCTAATCGATTATCATAGGTGAAATCTTCAAGCGTAACACCAGGTGGCAATGAGTTTAATGTACAGTTAAATGCTAGTGCGAGTGCCCTGGAAAATTTTTTTCAATCATAATAGATTATGAGAAAAATACCAGATGGCGTCGTAGGCTAATGGTGCTTCGGGGTATCCTCCAGTATTCGCTGGCTCAGTTTCGAGCATGCTATTAAGTCTTTCTTGAAATTGACGTCCAGTCATTCCTAGAATGTTAAGGAGCTACTACACAATAGGGGGCACCCATGTGAACAAATTTTCAAAAATTTTCTAGAAATGACCCTTCTAGGAGTAAAACATGCGGGGAATCTGAATCTTACATTTTCGAATCGAACAAACCTTTCCGTGATTCAGGGAAGACCTGTGTATTGAAGCGAAAAGTCGCAAAACATGCGATTTTTGCCTAAAACGACTCCTTTTGGGGTAAAAATGTTATTTTCTCAAATTTTCGCGTCAATATACAACTTTTCTTGAATCTGAGGAATTTTATAAATGTCAAATTCAGATTCCCCTCATGTTTTTACCCCTAAAGGGGTCATTTCCAGAAAAATTTTTCACGTGGGTAGCCCTCTTATTGTGGTCCCCAGGTTCTGTACTACTATGTTATACACTATGTGTTACCTGATATAGTTTTTATCTCGGATCGACTCAGCATAACACTTTCAGTAGTGAAGTGGTATTGAGCAGCTTCGCGCATTTGAGCTTCAGTACAATTTATAGCTTCATCTTTTGGAGGAATGTACCATGTATCAGCGTACCAGCCGATGAAAAACCACACATATTTGCGACCATAAAGCCCGTGTTTGTAAGCCTAAAAACATTTGAAATTTTTTCAACATTCAATAGCTGAATAGAAAATTATGGTTGTTCCATCATTTTCTGGATTTTTTACATGAATTTTGACGGAAAATTTTTTTTAAATGACCCACATAGGGGTAATTTTATGCGGGGAATCGATTGCGCGCATTTCCGAAGCGTGAAAATGGTTGTTTGACCCTAATTCAGGAAAGGGGGTAGGTGTATTGAAGCGAAAATTAACTAAAATTCGGATTTTCGCCGGAAAATCGGCTGTCTAGGGGTTTTTCAGGCGGGGAAATCTATTGCGCTCATTTTCAAATCATTCAAAAATTTCCCTGACACTTATTTAAGCGATTTGCGTATCCCTACATGGTGTATACTCGCTAAAGGGGTTTCATGATGATGATTTTTGTGATGTTTGTAGTCTACTTGAGTTATGTTTAGTCTACTGGGGGATGAAATTTTTCAAGATTTTAACAAAATTACTTTAGTCTCCTCTTGTGATTTTTTCTCAAAATTTTAAAATTTCCCGTAAGTGGGTGATAGGGGGGGGACCGTCCCCATACTGGGCAGAGGGGTCTATATTTTCCAAAAATTTACTGGGGGGGGGGTATAGGGGCCAATCCGTAAATTTTACGAGTTGGTGACCAAAAAAGGTCGCTAAAAAATTTTATGTTCTTATATAATTTTTTATTTTATAGCTATACATTTTTATCAACTATACACATTTGGCCTTTACTACTTTTTTATTCCCCCTCCCGAGCTTTAGTATCTTTACCCAAGCCCCCTCCCTCCGGCGACCCTACATCTCGTTCAAAATCAGCTCGCCCAAACTACAACTTGGCCAAAATACTACTCGTCCAAAACACAACTCACCCAAAACACAACTCGTCCAAAATACAATTCGTTCAAAACACAACTCGCCCAGTGTTTAAGACAGATTGTCTGAAGGTTTTCGAAGATGAAGGTACCAAGCAAAAAAGTCATAGTCTCAGATTTTTTTCAAT
>JAQGCP010002664.1:0-10056 GCA_034699885.1 Acrobeloides thornei | reverse complement strand
GCGTGTTGTAATAACCATAATGGGTAACACAACGAATATCTTCGGGATCAGGGAAATG
This sequence comes from Acrobeloides thornei, assembly GCA_034699885.1. Lineage (NCBI taxonomy): Eukaryota > Metazoa > Nematoda > Chromadorea > Rhabditida > Cephalobidae > Acrobeloides > Acrobeloides thornei. The sequence goes on along the minus strand of JAQGCP010002664.1, from coordinate 9,998 downwards.
CTTTGAGGTAAGGTAGCATCTGATTAAAAATGAAATTTTGGTAGAAGTGTTTTTGATGATCAGTCTCTATAAATAATCATAAGATTTGAATTTTCAAAAATAGGGTTGGAAGAGGAGCATCAGGGGCCAGTTAATGACTTCCGGAAGTTGGAAATATGAAGTGCGTTTTGACGTTATATTTTTGCGCACTTCCGACTTATGGTTCATAATTCCGGAAGTCATCAACTGGCCATTGGTTTAAAATCAGGGCCTCTGTCATCCTAAGCTAAGGAGGTTCAAAGGACAATTGCATCCACTATCCTACTCTATAATTTTTTCACGGTCAGGCTAGAGGGTTTTTATTGAGAATTTTTTATAATTAATACTTTTTCTTTTTGTTGCATCAGATTGTATGGCTCAAAATGCTCAGTCAGCATGGAATTAATGACATATACACAATATCTTTCGATCCTATTCCACTCTGATTTTCTGTCCATCTCAAATTCAAGGTTGGTGACAGATTGGTTTGGGTGCTCCACTATATACAAAGTCTTTTGTGCATTCAAAAATACGTTGACACCTTGTAGTAGTTTGTTTAAAATCGAGTTTTGATTTACGATTTCCATTTCCTGGGTCTAAAAATGGTAAATATTTTTAAATTTAAAAATATGTAGTATTGGCCAATCGAAAACGAATTCGTTTTTTTTAAATCACAGAATTTTTTCGCCTGTCGACGTTTTTTTGGTCGTAACCTTTGCCCATGTATGATATGTAGTTTTGAAAATTTTGACGTAAGACCTTGTGCATGTGTGACATACAATTATTCAAAAATATATTCAACAAAAAAAATTTACTGCCTTTGTCAAAAGAAAGATGACCTGAAAAATTGGTTTAAAAATATCATTTTTAGCACACAAAAATTCCATTTTTTGGCGTTTTTCGATTTCGGTTTTGTACAATCGGTTTCGATTTTTTTGGTTTTTTTTATTTAAATAAATTGTAAGTTTCGGTTTCAGAAACTCTGTATGCTTGATGGTATCCTTATTTTGGTTTCACTTTGTCATACCCTGTGATCATTACTTTAAACTAGACTGTTTTCAATGATTTGCGCTCCTCTTGTTTAACATGGCTAGTTAGGAATCAGAATTTTACTTCTATGATTTTTATTTTCCGATCCTGTTCTTAACTGATAAGGAAGGTATGACAAAGAAAAAGAATTAAATTAATTTCTGAATCTACAGTCACCGTTTTTTCCAAACGATATATAGTCTGATTCTCGAAAAAAGTCACAAAATTAGTTAGAACATCAGTCTTTTATCTTATAACATAAGTGCTGCTACTTTGTTCAAACCAGGTCGATTTTTCAAAATAGTTGAATATCAAAAAAATTTTTATCAGACCACTTAAATTCCTAAGAGACCTAAAGGAATTTTTGAGTTATTTTTGGTTCATAAAGAGCGTTATCTGTTTTATTGCATCTTGATTTTCCTTTAAAAAATTTTTAGAACATAAAGTGACATCAAATAATAAGAGTTTTGTTGTCATTTTTACACTAAAAAACTTTATGGAAAAGAGTTGGCAAAAATTCCTCTAAGTTGAATTTAGGGCTCAAATAAAAATTATCTTTAAAAAATTTTCAAATTCTCTCTTTTTGACAGGATATAACTCCCACTGAAAAGATAAAAGACAGATGTTCTATAGTATAATCCGTTTCAACCGTCGATGAAAAAAAGTTTGATACAGCATAGCAAAGTGGAAAAAATTACCGAAGTTGTGCTCGGTTGCATTGGTGATAACTCTTGTTTGAGGACCAAATTTTTATTTTCTGGACTGTATGATTCTTGTGACCCAATTGATCTTCTTTGAACCCCTAGAGCTTGTGATCTTTTGTGCACGACTAAATTTTTTTTGTCACTTTGAGAGATATAAAAAGAGAAATCTTACGTTCAACTTTCATCCCGGCATTAATACAAGCGCTCAGGCGGCATGCCCTGCAGACATTTCTATAGTCTAAAAAAAATAATGATACTTTTTAGAGAATCGAATTTTTGAGCTTGTTGGGTGGTATACCACAAATTATTTGTTAGAGGGGGGTCAGACTTAAAGGTCGAAACCGGGCCAATTCAAGACCAGAAGACATAGTCCGGTTGATCTATCATCCAAGCTGGATCAGCCGGACCTGGCCTCTTACTTGGTCATCCCACTTCACCTGATTAACGGGCCATCTTATCGAGTACTTGCATGTAGCCGAACTAAATCGACCCTTTGCCAGGATGATCCAGTAGTATCGAATCATCCTATCAGGTACTAACTTCAACCACTGATGATCCCCCCCCCCCAGTATCACAAGAAGAATCGGTATTTCTTAACCCCAACAAAAATCATTTTCAAAACAAATTTTCAAATATGCTGAACTTTGCGGAACCGGAACCCAGCCCTGCCTCCCAACCCCCATACTGTTTGATCATAAAAATTTAGGAATCATTTCATTATCTATGGAAAGACCATACAAAAAAGTAAGGTCCTTAGATATTTTGATGACAAAAATTTTTTTGCCATCAAAATATCTAAGGACTTTACTTTTTTGTATGTTCTTTCCATAAATAATGAAATTTGTTACAATTTTCAAATGAAATTTCTTAAAAGTTCATTTACTCTCTATACATGTAACTTTAATAAGATTATCGACTTACCATACTTTAAAACGCAATTATTCGACCCTCTACATTTATACACAAGCCCTTCAGAAACACTTCTTCGAAAGAATGCGCTACAAGCACGACAAACTTGTGCTCCAAAATGCCGACCATCACTTTCATTTCCGCAAATTACACATTCGTCCATTTTTCAATCTAAAACGAATAAAAAATCAATCAATACCGGAATATTAATGGTAAAAATTCTCCAATGAAAACGATTTATACGACCTTTGCCATGTTAATTGATGATAAGACGCGGCAAACACGTGAATTGGCCTTATCAAGAGTGTTTAACGGAACAAAAACGTTTCATTGTGGGGTGTTTTCAGTTTTACATTGTTCACATATATTAAGAGACTCTCTTTGTTGGGTGTTTGTTTACAATTATCACTAGACTATAGAATTAAAAGAGAAAAACATTGAGAATAAAGATCAATGTCAAACATAGTCAACGATAAAATATAAGTACGCATGGACTTTCACAAATACATGTGGCTCCCACATTTCAAAAATTCACCAAAAGTCACGTTTTAAGAGACACTTTCTTGAGTATTCAAAGGTTGCCTTAAATGGTTCGAGTGCGCTCCAAGTTGAATTTATTTAGTGAGATTAACACTAGGAACCGCCAACCCAAGCTCAAAAACCGTACAAGGTCCTACGTCAAAAAAAGTGTCCGGATATGGTTTTTAAGGTTTGTCATAGAAATCAAAGATGGACACCTGAAGAATAAGAATCATAAGATTTTTTGCGGAATCGACTTTTTTTACCTTTTTGCTTAGTACCAATACTATATACCCAAAAATGACGTTTTTGATAAATATTTCATTTTTTAATCATTAACACATGGGAAAGTTTTTCAAAGTCATTTCGAGTCAAAATTCGATCCCTAAAAAATTCGAAACCATGTCCGAAGTTCAATACCATCACTAGTGTATTTTTTGAATTTTTTAATCTCTCTAAAACACCCAAAATAATTTTTTTCGGTCAAAATTTCATTCTGGCAGATGTATTTCAATATGGAGAACATTTCTAGCGTGGTTTCGAAAAAATCCAAAAAAATTCAATTTTTGAGCCATTTTTACATGTGGTAGTAGAAATGAGATCGAAAAAAATTTTCGCTCAGATTTTTTCGAAACCACGCTAGAAATGTTCCCCATATTAAAATACATCTGCCAGAATGAAATTGTGACCGAAAAAAATTATTTTGGGTGTTTTAGAGAGGTTAGAAAATTCAAAAGGTTAGAAAATACATGTAAAATCGATGGTATTGAGCTTCGGATATGCTTTCGAATTTTTTAGGGATCGAATTTTGACTCGAAATGACTTTGAAAAACTTTCCCATGCATTAATCTCACTTTATAAATTCAACTTGGAGCGCGCTCGAACTATTTAACACTACTACCACCTAGGTTCGAATTTTCGAGATATCGTCTCTTAAATCCGATTCCATCGCCCAATAGCTCAATTGAATGTCTTGATCATGGGATTTTAAAAAATTATTGCAAAAGCTTTTTCAAATTTTTAGACAAAAACATACTGAAAATGTTGTTTTTTTAATTGCTCCCACATTCCAAAAATTCGCCAAAAATCGAGTTTAAATCCGTTTCCGTTGTTCAATACCTCATTCGCCCTAATCACCGGATTTAAAAAATTTTTATTGAAAAAGCTTTTATATTCGATTTTTTAGCCCAAAAATACTGAAAATGTTGTACTGGGGTAGAATCTCAAAAATCGTAATTTTCAGTATTTTGGGCTAAAAAATCGAATTTAAAAGCTTTTCAGTAAAAATTTTTTCTAAAAAATTCCGTGATTAGGACGTTCGATTGAGCCATGGAACAAAACGGATTTAAACTCGATCTTTGGCGAATTTTGAAATGTGAGAGAAATAGTCTGTGCGCTAAACGTCTCGAATTACACAAATAATTATAGACGAATTACAACTAATTTTAGACGTTTAGCGAACCACCTTTTCGAGACGTTTAGCGCGCAGCCTTAAAAAACAACATTTTCAGTATTTTTGGGCTAAAAATCGAAAATAAAAGCTTTTTCAATAAATTTTTTTCTAAAAAAATGTGATTAGGACGTTCAATTGAGCCATTGGGCGACGGAAACGGATTTAAACTCGATTTTTGGCGAATTTTTGAAGTGTGGAAGCAATAAAAAATACAATTTGTACATATTTACCGAAAACATTTTAATATATGAACAATGTGAAATACAGTGTACAACAAATGTATAAACATCCAACACATGAAACCGTTTTGTTCATTGATAGAGAAATTATTTTTTTGTTTGATTAATTTTCATGTCAGGGTTGCATGGACAAAAAATGCAGCTCATGCTAGAAAAGCAGAAAATATGTATGTCATGTAAAAAAATCATAAATATTAAAGAATCAGAGTCCACATTTGTGAAGATTCCATGAGGAAGAGCATAAGATTTTGAACATCTTTGCTTTTACATCACACTTTAAAATTTAAAGTTAGAAAGTTAAGAGCAAAAAAACATTTTACCGTATTTCCTCTAAAATAACCCCTGGGGTTATTTTTCAATCCCCCTATTTTGCCAAAATTTTAAAACAAAAAATCGATTTTTCTCAAAAATTTTATAGACAAGCTTTCTAATTTGCTTAAATATGTTTCATCCATCAAAACTGCTATCGAATGACGTTACTTTCGATATAGGCTGTGACCAAGCACTTGAGAATTCCCCTGTGAGGGGAGGGGGGGGGATTATTTTAGAAGAAATCCGGTAATCTTGTTATACATATTCAAACGAGTTTGAACTTTGAAGCGAAAAGCTTGTACCAAAGTGAAGGAAACAATAGAACAAATAAAAGCTGTTATTGAAACGATTTAATAAAACATCATAAAATTTTAAATTCTTTCAAAATTCTTGAAATTTTAGAACAAAAGAGGGGCGGAATTTTTATAATTCATCGAGACAGATAAAATGATACCAAAATCATTGAATTTGAAAAAAATATTTTGGGTTATTAAAACAACACACTGTTGCCTTTTTCCATTCCATTTCCAATCCCATGTACACGTTTATAATTCAGTTTCCTTATTAACATATACAAATTTTTTTAAACTATTTTATAGTTTCTGATTTATAAAATCTAGGAAACGTTTATCCTTTCTATTTAAACGCCATTTGTGTGTCCGTATATGTCAACGATCTGCGTAACCTAAAATCCAATTGGGTAACGGCTTACACCAATCGATAGGGGAAGATAAAAAAATGGGGATCAGGAAAGAAAATTTTGGATTTTGATCACCGGAAAAATTTTTTAGGGGGTCCCAAAATGACGTTTTTGGCTGAAAAACGTGTGTGTGCCATTATGTGTTTGTCCGTAACGCTTTATGATCAGGGTAAAGGAGAGTCGATTTTTGTTGAAGTGATTGAAACGTTTTTGTGAATAAATAGATAAAATAGAAAGAAAAAGAACAAAAAAAATTTGCTTAAAAAATTTTTCGCTTAAGAATTTTGCAAAACAAATTTGTCCGTAACGCGTTACGGACCAACACACGCATTTTCATGAAAACCGGAGTGCCGATAGGCACTCAGTTTTCAGATATTTACTTTAATATATGTGACTTTCTCTTCTTTAATCTGGACACGGAATGACGAAGGAATTCCGTGTACAGATGTAATAAACGTTTCCAACGCGTTTCCTAGATTTTATAAAGCAAAAATTATAACATAGTCAAAAAATTTTTGTAAATATTAATAAGAAAACTGAATTATAAACGTGGACACGGAATGGAAAAAGATAACACTGAACGAATACTCTGTTTCATGTTTTTTCTTTCCAATAACCCATAACAGTTTTCAAATTGGGTAATTTAGGTGTCATTATACAGAGTGGCTCAAAAAGTGGATTTTTTTATTTTTTAGGACCCAGATATTTATTTTTCCTATGAAAATTAATCAAACAAAAAATAATTTAGAGCTTCAAACAATGAACAAAAAGGTTTCATGTGCTGGATGTTTATACGTTTTTTGAACGCTTATTTCACATTGCTCATATATTAAAAGTACATATGTATAATTTTTTGCGAATTTTTGAAACGTGGGAACAATTAAAAAAAACCGTGATTTTCACTATTTTTGGGCTAAAAAATTGAAAATAATTTTTTCCAATAATTTTGTTTTCTAAAAAAATCTGGTGATTAGGGCGTTCGATTGAGCTATCGGACGATGGAAACAGATTTACACTAGATTTTTGGCGAATTTTTGAAATGTGGGAGCAATCAAAAAACAATCTGTATGTTCCTAGACCGACGCACCTGCGGCGCTCTCCGCTACCAGCTGCACTCGGAGCACCTACGGCGCTCTCCGATACCGAGATGCACTTTTTGTAACAATTGGATCGTTTGAAAAAAGTATGTATTACATTTTGGGGTTCCTCTTCATATAGGGCACCCCCTGATGTCAAAAATGAAAAATTCTTTCGGATTCGTGTTTCCATACCCGAAAACCACCGAGTACAAAAAATCAGGCGATTTGGAGCACTTTTTGAAAAATCGATTTGTGGGCCCCGACGAGGGGCCCAAAAATTCAAGGTAGTCCCAAAAGCAAAAAAGGTCAAGGTAGTCCAAAGATGTCAAGGTAGTCCCAAAGAATGTCAAGATAGTCCCAAAGGAAAAGTGACAAGGTAGTTCCAAAGGAAAAGTGACAAGGTAGTCCCAAAAAAGAAGAGTCAAGGTAGTCCCACAGGAGAAGTGACAAAGTAGTTCCAAAGGAAAAGTGCCAAGGTATGGGACTACCTTGACATTCTTTTGGACTACCTTGACCCTTTTTGCTTTTGGGACTACCTTGACCTTCAACGCCCTTAGATGAGTTTTCCTAAAGTCTGGACCTACCTTTTTAGACTATTCTAGACGGTTTAACCAAGGTAAAAAAATAGGGCAGGAAAAAAGTTAGTCCTCGCAGACAGACACACACATTTCCACCTTTAAAGAGTATAATTATTCAAGCATTTTCATATCTCGGCAATGTGCGCCAACGATTTCCCTCCTAGAAAAAATAAAATGTGAATCCGAGCGGCATTGATCGAGATTTTACTCTAGAGTAAAATATATTCCGAAAAAATAACAATTTTTTCTTTGTCTCCGATTTCGATGATTTTGGTGTCAATTGTCTTCTTTCATCGTCCAATACAACTTTTGTTTTATCGTACGCAATTTAAATCACTCGTTCCCGAGATCTATGTTTCATGATATTTAATATATGGACAACGGACAAACAGACAAAAATTGCACGCATTAGTAGTAGAAATCATAGCAAAAAATGGAATTTTCTGCCAAAAATTTGGGAGAAAATTCCATTTTTTGTTGAAATAAAAACCGGCTCTGGCAGGAATTAAAATTTTAAATTGACTGTGCACGACCTTTAAGTACATAATTTATATATTTTTTATCTGAATTTTACGAATGAAAAAAACATCCATGTGTTTTTTCTAAACAAATTTTTGATCTTTGGAAGGGGTAAACTTTTAATTCGCCTTTAAACTTCAAACGAAATAAAAAATGTTGAATGGTCATAAAAATAAACAAAAATAGCACTAAACTTTCTATAAAAAGCTTCACAGTATTTAATTTTCTATATAAAATTTTTTGTTAAAATAACTTCGCAAACAAAATTCTATTCATCAAAAAGTTTAGTGACCGAAAAGACAATTTTTATAAAAATGTAAACAAACAAGCTGAATATAAAAGATACAAATGTAAAAAATGGGACAGTTTTTGAAAAAATGGTAAAAGTTAGTTTTCTAGTCATCTTTATTTGTATTTTGTTGACAGAAATTTTGGCTTGTGATAACTGTAAAGGTAGTGCTCAATGTGGAGGTTAAAAAATTTGCATATTTAGACACATCATCAAGTTCTTCCGAGGAATGTGATTGCAAACGCCACCCTCGACAGCATAAGCGACGTTGTGAAACTTCTGAAAAGAAATTAGAAGCTTCAACAACTACTGAATCTCCCATAACATGTGAAAAATCTTCCATTGATTTAGCGTTTTTACTTGATGCTTCTGGGAGTGTTGGAATTGACAATTTTAACAAAACTCTTACAGCACTTATTAATACCGTTCAAAATATTAGTGTTGGGCCTAATGACAACGTAAGAAAAATTATTGTCGATCAAACCTACCAGTGGTGTAGCCAAGGGACGGGGACCCCGTTCATGAAAAATTGAAAAGTTTTCCCCTGAGGGATCAAGGCATCCCGCTTTTGGGGTTCGGGTATCTAAAAGATTTCGTAGATCTCCATTTGTAGCAATCCCACATCGCCCTAATCACCTTTGACAACATTGCTATCAAACATTTCGGCCTTCTTGACCATCTATCTACCACATCTGTACAAGACGCTATTTCCAAAACCCCTTATGCAAGCTTTGGAACTTTTATTGAAGGCGGAATGGTTATGGCCGTAGACGAAGTTTTTGGCCAACCCGGAAATCGTGCCAATTCACCAGACATCATGATAGTGATCACTGATGGTCATGATAAAAGTAATGTGACTGGAGCACAACGGCTTGCTGCTAGCAAGAATATCACTATTTTCTCAGTTGGCATTGGTTCGGGTATTCATTTTTTATTGTAAAAAAATGTTGATTTAAAACTTTTTAGATGTTTATTATCATCAGTTACTTGCTATATCTGGTTCTATAGATAGAACTTATAATATTACAACATTTGAATTTTTGGGTGGTATTCTTAAGGATATTTGTCATAACCTAGGTAAATGGGTGCCATTTTTGTTTGGGGGCAGTAGCGTAGGGAGAAGGGTCGGCTAGGGGTCACTTACCCCAAAAAATATTCCCAACTCTAGCTATAAGTGAAAAAATTTAGGCGCTGGTTCAAATAAAAATGATTCGATATCCGATTCGCTATCTAATTTTGATAAAATCCAAGTTGAGGAGGCTCCACATGCGTCATGCGACTATGAAACATCCATACAAAATATTGAGGATTTGACAAGAGAAGAATTTTGTCTGGTTAGACCTTATTGTTATAAAATCTGTTAAGATTGGCAGAGTTTTTTACTTTCTTATCTTTATACGTTAAAAACTATTTATTATTATTTTTTTATAAATATAACAAAATATTTCTTAAAATCAAATATTTGTACAAAAGAGGGAGTACATGTACCCCCCCCCCACATGGACCAAAGCAAGTTTAAAAAATCTAAGGTGCCCCCTTCCTTCCACCTTAGCTTGTTATTGATTTAAAAAAGTTTTATTTAAAAATTGAATTTTATTATTAAATATGTTTCAATTCAAGTAAATATGCAGCCAAAGCTTTCGTTCCTTC
>JAQGCP010002663.1:0-10061 GCA_034699885.1 Acrobeloides thornei | reverse complement strand
TCTTACATTCATCCAAAACACTGTTTGCCGCGTGAACATATTCAGGCGGAAATCCCAAATTCATGAGCGCTAAAAAAGCAAAAGATTTTGGGAGCTACTTCGTCTCTCACCCCATTGAAAGTGGTGTCTAGAATCGAAAAGTTTTATTTTTCAAAATTTTCTCAAAAATCACCCTATTACGGGTTATTTTATGCGAGACACGTTAGCGATGTTATTTTTGCGTAAAAACGTGCTTCATTTTGCTAGAAAATCGAATTTTTGCATATTAGCTTTTTCGAAATATGTACTTTCATGTTCGAAAACTCGATTTTCTAACGAAATGGAAGCGTTTTTACGCAAAAATAACAACATCGTCAACGTGTTTCCCGCATAAAATTACCCCGAATAGGGTCATTTTTTAGTCAATTTCAAAAAAATTAAATTTTTCGATTTTAGATCACGTTCAATCAGGGGTATAAGAGCCAAATTGGGTTTGGACATAAGTATTTGCGGCTCAAAAAATTGCTCTAGTTTCATCATTTTTCATCCTTTTTCGATGAAATTGTTTTCAGTATTGGATAAGAGTGTATGTTGAATACAATCTAATTGGTCTTTTTGAGAATAGGTCATGTTTTCGTGTCAATATGCAAACTTTTTCAAAAAATGGGGGTATAAGAGCAGCCAACAGTAGTTCCGAATTTAGTCATTGATCAGAATCCAAAAAATTGTCTCTTGATTTCTCCATTTTGAAGTCTTCCTTTTTTTGACTCAAAATGGGAGCTAATTTATTGAATTTTCAATCAATTCGATAAATGTGACACACATGACATTGTTTCGAGTGAAATTGTTTTTTTTCTGACCCCCACGCCAATTGCTAAATAAGTTTTAGGGTTATTATAGAAAAAAAGGAGTAATTGTTCTTCTATTTTCCCCTGAGGTCAAAAGTTCGTCATTTTTTAAATATCTTTTGTCTTTTTTAACACTCGGATGGACACTTCAATAATTTTTTTGAGTCTTTCGAGACAGTTTTTCATGCTGATTACGAATATCAAAAAAAATTCTCGTCTGGGGGATTTTGGGCCCCATCATTGTGCGTGTACCTCATTAAAATTTTACTGTTTTTTTGTACTGGTCATAACTCCTCGTAGGAATTGAATTGAGACAGGTCGTTGACCACTCATGTAAAAAGGGAGGTGAATGGTCGTTCTTAATTACTCGAAAAATTTTGCGCCATGGCAAAGCAAATTTTGATGATTGCCCAGCTTTGAGCGTGCGGTTTTTGAGCACAATCACCAATATAGATCTTGGGGTCTTTGACTCCTTAGTAGTATATTATGCGATTATCTATTTATTGAAGCGGAAACTTGCTATAGGTGTCTATATAAAAGCTGTAGCGCAGATTCTCCCCTTTCATATGAGTGGTCAATGAGCTCTCAATTCAATTCCTACGAGGAGATATGGCCAGTACAAAAAATTTTTGAAAAAAATCACGTAAAGCTCGCTAATTCTTAGTAGTATATATTTTTATAAATTTTGATTAACTTCGCGCAAGTTGCTTAAAATGAACAGACCCCCATGGAGAATTACTCTAATATTAAGCCCACGTATTCAATTAGACTATGAATAAGGCCTAACTATATTATAACCGGCTAAAGCATAAATTCAAAGCTTCTTATTTTTAACTTCCAAAAAAACCCCGTGTTTATTTATTTTATTTTTTCCGCAAAAAAATATCGAGACATGCCTTGGAACCAATCCAGTGGGAAAAAAGTTGCGAAAATTTTTTTGTTGATATTCGGATTTTTTTGAAGTTCATGAAAAATAGAGCATTTTTTATTTTTACGACACCCTCTGAATCGTTGTAGTTTTTGAGAAAATTGCGTTTGAAATTTGAATTTTTGTACATGTTTTCGTTGTAATACACAATTTTTTGAATTTTTAAATTTTCATAAAATGAACATTGTAGCTATAATTTTTTATGGCTAAATAAGACGAACAAAATGACACCAAAATTATCCAATTTGAAAATTGTTTTGGGTTATTGAAACGAAAATTCTGATTCAGAATTTTCGTTTCAATAACTCAAAACAATGTTCAAATTGGATAATTTTGGTGTCATTTTGTTTGTCTCATTTAACTATAAAACATTGCTACAATGTTCATTTAATGAAAATTTAAAAAATCGATGCAAAAATCGATTTTTCCGCAAAAAAGTTTGTGTATTACAACGAAGAGCCTGTAGCAAAGTCAAAATTTCAAACGCAATTATCTCGACAACTACAATGATCCAGAACATGCCGTAAAAAGCAAAAATGCTCCATTTTTCATGAACTTTGCGAATATCAACAAAAATGGGCAACTTTTTTTCCCCACTGGACTGGTCCTTTAAATAACCCGTTGACAAAATAACGTGGCACTTATGGCCAGCAAATATTTTGTAGAAAGAGTAAAAAAAATTTCTACGTACTAAATTTTGGGGACATAAAAATATGGCTCGAATCAATATGTGAAAAATACGAATCAGACGCCATTTGAAGTGTTGACCGAAAAGAAAAACTGAAAAATAGGTGGGGAGGGCAATTTAGGACTTAGTGCCATAAAGAATAGGATTTTGTCGGGCATCGAGTCAACTAATACAATATGAAAATAACTCGTTATTCTTTCACTTTTATGAAATTATGTCTCAAAGTTCAAAATGAGTGTTAAGTTTTTTATATTCGAAAATCTTCGGCTAGTCACAACTGAATCAGGGAAAATGTATTGAAGCGAAAAGTCATAAACCATTATAAAATTCAAAATTCTTGATGTTTTAAGAAAAAAGAAGGATGGCATTTTTTATAACTCATCGAGAAGAATAAAATGACACCAAATTTATTCAATTTGAAAATTGTTTCGGGTTATTGAAACGAAAACCCTGATTTCATGTTTTCGTTTCAATAACCCAAAACAATTTTCAAATTGGATCATTTTGGTGTCATTTTATTCGTCTCGCCGAGTTATAAAAAAATGCGAATGTACAAAAAACTTACATAGCACAAAGTCTCACCAAAATACCTCGGTTGTACAGAAATTCCAAATGAGTAAGTAATAGAAAAAATGGGTGAATAGAACAGCCAAAGTCCAAATCCTGGTCAAACACCGAATAGAAATAATTCTGCTGAATCAGACGACACGACATGAGATATACCAAAAAGCAAAATTGCGAGCGAACAAAATTAGCCTAATTTTTTGATAATCTTCTCTTGTGAATAGTAGTGGTAGACTTGAAAGAGGATGGGAATTAGCCGAAATTGCAATCTTTCATAACTGTATCACTAACATCCGCTGCTCGGGTGATCCACTTTCAAGGTCTAAAGTGGTGTCAATTGGCACACAAGGATTGAATATTTAAAAGACCAGTAGTTCACTCGGACAAAAACACTATGAAAAAAATATATATTCGAAAAGTTGATGAAAGATGGATCATGTTCTGTTTTTATGGCATGTTCTGAATCGTTATAGTTTTCGAAAAAATTGCGTTTGAAATTTGAATTTGTGTACATGTTTTCGTTGTAATACACAAACTTTTTTGAACTTTTTTATACTAAAATTTTTTTGACGATTTTAGCGAAACAAATTCAAAAAAGCTTGTGTATTACAACGAAAACATGTACACAAATTCAAAATTTCGAACGCAATTTTCTCGAAAACTACAACGCTTCAGAGGTTGTCGTAAAAACGAAAAATGCTCCATTTTTCATGGTCTTTACGAATAGATTATTTTTATACATGGTTTTTCCGAGTGGACTGGTCCTTTAACAAAAAAATATGAGAAATAAAATTGGGCAGAGAATTTAACAAATGGACTAACTAAAACAAAATGGAATGCTTTCGATCGATTTTATGAGCTGTATCAAGTTTTGTTTTTGAGTGAGATTCATCAAGTTATATAAACAACACATTTCGTGAGTCGGTTTCATATACAGGGCGAATAAAAAATCGGAATTTGGGCGATTTTTTCAAGTTTTTTCAACTCGACATTTTTTTAAATGACTCTATCAGGGTTAATTTTATGCGGAGAATCGATTGCGCGCATTCCCGAAACTTGAAAATGCCTTCTGACCTGATTCAGGGAATTAGTAAATGTTCGATTTTCGCTTTAATACACACTCTTATTTCCCTGAATCAGGGTCAAGAAAGCGTTTTCAAAATTCGGAAATGCGCGCAATCGATTCCTCGTATGAAATTATCCTTAGAAAAGTCATTTTTGCAAAAATTACAAAAAAAATTTTTGGAATTTTTGAAAAAATGACTTTTCTAGGGGTAATTTTATGCGAGAAATCGATTGCGCGCATTCATGAAGCTTAAAAACGCTTCCTTGACCCTGATTCAGGGAAATAAGAGTGTGTATTGAAGCGAAAATATGAACATTTTGGATTTTTCTTCTAAAATCATCGTTCTAGGGGTAATTTTATGCGAGAAATCGATTCCGCGCAATCCGAAGCGTCAAAATGCATTCCTGGCCAAAGTCCTTGAAAAATTATGTTTCTACCACAACAAAAACTCGACCACAAGAAAAATCCAAAATTCTCATATTCTCGTTTCAATACACACTCTTATTTCCCTGAATCAGGGAAGCATTTTCAAGCTTCGCGCAATCGATTTTTCGCATAAAATTACCTCTAGAAAAGTCATTTTTGCACAAATTCCAACAAAAATTTTTGTTCGGAGATGCTGCTGCGAATTACCCCCCTTAAGAATTCCAGTTTCACCGTAAATATATGGCTTGAAAATGCTTTTTTGACCCTGATTCAGGGAAATAAGAGTGTATATTGAATTATTTTCCGAGCGATTTACACAAATGTTCATGAAGCTCAGAATCAGGGCCCGAAAAGATGCTAGCACCCGGCACCCACCAGCATTCAGCACCCAAGGGTGCTAACACCCACCAATGGGTGCTGGGTGCTTTTGGGTGCGGGTGCTAGCACCTAACTTTTCGGGCCCTGCTCAGAATTCATGAAACAAGATTTTGATGAGCTTCATGAACATTTGTAAATCCAAGAAATGTACTTCGTAAAAAATTTTATAACGTATTTATACAAATTTATCACATCAACATGGAACATTTTTACACAACACATAACACACAAAAAATATTTAATAAATCACACTAAATTTTAATCTACAAAACATATTTACAAAACATCAATGAATATTATTGTCAAGGAAGAAAATTCTGTAGTCTTGAAGCCAGCCAAAACATTTCCTCTTGGTCTTTAACAAATGAAAATCTCTTCTTGTCAGAGTTGAAGAAGGAGTTCATGAAAAGCTTCTATCTTAGACTTTTTTCTCTTGTTCCCCAGGTCTCCCGCAATATCTTTCAGGCGACTGTTCTTTGATTTGAACATGGTTGGCTGCACAAATCATTTGAGCCAAAAAGAGGAAAACAAATTGAAGAAAAATTTAAAAAAATTTTTGGTGCTAGTGAACATTGGGTGTCGCACAACACAAATAAAGGACCAGTCTACTTTTGGGGAGTTGATGATGCCATGTGAAAGAGCACAAAGTTTGGAGCATTTTTTGCTTTTACGGTACTACTTGAAAATCTAACCATAAAAAGTTAGGAGTGAAATAAAAAATTTTTCAAACGAGTTTGAATATTGAAACGAAGAGCTTGTGAGTGTTTATTGAAACGATTTCAATAAAACTTTATAAAATTCAAAATCCTTGAGTAAATTAAATACAGCATTTTTTATATCTCGCCGAGACGAATCAAATGACACCAAAATTATTGAATTTGAGTAATGTTTTGTGTTATTGAAACGAAAACCCTGACTTCATATTAAACCTGCCCACACATGCACAAGCTTTCGTTTACGAAAGACATGTAGTAGTATCCGGCAAAAAATTGAAAAATATGTAGTAATGGGCAAAAAATAAAAAAATATGTAGTATTTGGCCGCCGCTTCGCTGCGGCCAATACGAATTTTGTGTTATGACGACCAAAAAAAAAGTCGCCAAATTGAAAAAATATGTAGTATTGACAATTTTGACGAAAGACCTTGTGCATGTGTGAACCTGCCTGCCTTCCTTTTTGCAAAAACCCTGATTTCATGCTAAGCCTGCATGCCTTCTTTCCTGCTTATCTATTAAATTTTTTTGATTATTTTTTTGAATAGAGTTTTCACTTTTGTGGATGAGATATGATAAATCTAATAAAGTTATTTTTTACTCGTATTTCATAAATATGACGTATAAAGTTTTTTTGGCTAACAACCTTGCACTCGTGTTAGCCGAAGCGAAATTTCCCTTAGATCTTTGACCACTCCCATATGACGTAAATTCTCTCGCCAGTTGTTTATTAATGAGTCAGCTGTTTCTAAATACGGCATCTCTTCATTTTCTCAAAAACGAACGTTTCTGTTTGTTTTGTACTGATAAACATGTATAGAAGCGAAGGCACTACCGAATATTTATGATGTTTGCTTATTATTACCTTATTATCGGCGTAATATTTCTTTTTCTTGTTATATTTGGATTTTGTTTGCATAAGGGTGAAGAATCAGAACAGATTCGAACATATGCTATTACATATAGAAAGAACGTAAATCTGGAAAGGCGAGTCGATGGGCTGGAAGTTCGCCAAGGAGATTCAAATGCGCGTATTGAAGAACTCGAGCGTGGTAAGCTTGATCGAATTCCCTTGCTTGCTACCGATGAATACATTTTTCAAGTCTCTTTTTAGAGATGGGAAAATTGCTAGCTCGTATGTGTGTGATGGAAGAAAATGCCCAGAATACCGTCAAGTTGGAAATTGAAAAAGAGAGAATTCAACGGCGACTTGAGGAGATAGATTAAGGGAGGGGGGTGCAGATCTGGGGTCAATCTCGGTCGAAAATTTTTTTGCCAAAACAGCCTATATACGGGTAAAATCATGCGAAAAATCGATTGCTCGCATTCCCGAAGCATGAAAATGCTTCCTTGACCCTGATTCAGGGAAATAGGAGTGTGTATTGAAGCGAAAATCCAACATGCACTAATTTCCCTGAATCAGGGAAGCGTTTTCAAGTTTCGGAAATACGCGCAATCGATTCTCCGCATGAAATTACCTCCCTTTTGCTTTAATACACATATCTATTTCCCTGAATCAGGGTCAAGGAAGCATTTTCACGCTTCGAAAATGTGCGCAATTGATTTTTTGCACGATTTTACCCCTATATAAACTGTTTTGGCAAAAAATTTTTCGACCGAAATTGACCCCAGATCTGCACCCCCTTTAAGAAGAGATTAATATATTTGTTTATATTTTTGTTAGCCATAATATTTTGAAGAAAAATATAAAAAATTTTTCAAATTTTCGATCAAAGTTTTATCACAAATCTTGTAAAATTTCATAAAAATATACATCTTTGGAGGCAGTGCGACGAAAATCGATGAAATTGGATTTGAATTTTGAACCATAGGATTTGTGTGAAAGAAAAAGTTGCTCAGAATTCCGAGATCTACAACTTTTCTTTTACGCATCTAAAAATTCGTTAAGGGGACGACTTCCATTTTTCATGTAAAAACTATTTTTAGATGGTGTAAGAGAAAAAAAGGCTAAACTTGACAAAAATATACATGTTTTTGCCAAAACACGTATTTCTAAAAATACTACAAGTATTTCGAAAATATGACGTATAAAAGCTTTTTTACTCACGACTTGCTTATGTCCACTAGCCAGTTGTCTATTGATTAACCTGGCCCTTTCGAAATACGTCATTTTCTTTTCTATAAAAAAGGTTCTTTTTAAGAGTTTTTAGGAAAATGAATGGATATACAGAGTGGCACACAAAAACCAGACACATTAAAAAAATGCCTGATGCTTGAAAAATGCCTGAAAGAATAAGTTAAAGATGCATGATGCCTGAGAGAATCAGGTATTTAAAAAATGCATGATGGCTGAAAAAATGCCTGAAACCGGACACTTTAAAAAATGCCTGACTTTAAAAAAATGTCTGAAATTCACCTGATTTGATTCCTCTTGACTATTCTGTATGAAGCATTTTGGAAGCCAAAGCTTGCGCTAATTTTGTCGCCAAGAGGTTTCTGAAACTGCTGAAGATGATGGTTGCAGACATCAAGAACAGCGGACTGAGATTCCAAATGGGAGCCTGGTGAATCTTAGGATTCTGATGCCGTCTGGAGTCGTGGCCGAAAGGGGTTTTTTAACCAAATAAATCTTGTCGCGTCCCTTTCGTCTAGGCATAGTGCGTGAAACGCTTTTTCGATATCACCAACAACAAAAATATGAAATGTTCTGTAGCGCAGTAGGAGCCTAAGCTGCCAGTAACATAGGACCTTGATAGAGACACTGATTGAAGCTCAATTCTTTTTTGTTAGACGCTGAGGACGGGTCTCAACTTGGTCGTCGGCTTATCCGGCGTTAGCACCGCATGATGAGGCATGTAATAAACTGGGAATCCGTCACTTCTTCGATGACGCCTTTATCTTCCCGCTCCAACATGTCGTCGTGGTACTTTTGGAGGAAGGCCGGATTCTCAGATGCTATTTTCCAGAAATTTTGGAGACGACCCATCGCAACACCAAAGTTTTCGTTGAGACCGTATAGTCATGATCCAATTTTGGACTTATAAAGGCGAATATTTTTCATCCCAAAATTAGATAGAGAATGATCCGTTTTGGAACTCGTAAAGGAGAATATTTTCTCAATTTTTTATGAAAAGTCCCTAGATAGACAGACAAATATTAGCGCTATTTACTATTTGATACCAAGCATACAGGGTGGCGCACAAAAAACCGGACACTTAAAAAAATGTTAAATATAGCTTATTTAGCAAAAAACAACAACAATAATCATTCAAAAGTTCCACTAAGCCTAAGCCTAGGCTTAGGCTTAAGGCTTGGGTTTAGGCTTAGTGGGACTTTTAAGGAGGTCATTTTGAATAATTATTGTCGTTGTTTTTTGCTAAATGAACTATTATTTAAAAATTTTTTAAGTGTCCGGTTTTTGTGCGCCACCCTGTATATGAATTAGAAAGCATCTTCTTTTCTGATAAGAATATATGGAAAGCATATAAATGCCATGCAACAACACATTGCACATTTCCGGTTCTTTTATAATATTTTCCTATTGATCGAATCGTTCTGAATGATGGCATTGGTACCGATTTGTGATAATAATTTTTACCTCGCCGAAGAAATCTGGTCGAAAGATGTCAAAGAGGCTTTTATCGAAGCAATACAAATTTATGGACAAGATGGATCCACTAGCGTGCCTCTGTCTGATGGGAGACGAATCGGTGAGTTATAATAGAGAAAGAATAGAAATTAATCTGTTTCAGGCAAAAACAAGCTGATATCTGACTATATTCTCGAAAAAACCAAAAAATATCGATCTCCACGGCAGATTTCATCTCATATTCAAGTCTATAAGATAAGGCAGAAATCCAGACCGAGTAGTAGAATCATGGTTCGTACAAAATTTTTTTTTATTTTATGATTTTTCAGAGTTCAATGACAGACTATTCAAAGATAATTGTACCGGGATGTTTGAAAAATCTATCGATGAAAGTGGATGTGAAAGGAGTGATAAATTTTAATCCAAATTCGTATACTAATCTATGCAATTTGGAGCCGATTCAGTAAGAAAAGTTTGACATGAAAGGGGAGAGTAGTTGGAGCAGGTTTTATGATATTCCATCTAATTTTTTTCAAAATTGCACCTGAAAATTTTTTAACAAGTGACCCTCGAGGGGTAATTTTATGCGGGGAATCGATTGCGCGCATATCCGAATCGTCAAAACGCTTCCTTGACCCTGATTCAGGGATTGGTGTATTGAAACGAAAATCAATTTATTTACGTAAAAAGAGTTATATAAACGTTGTTAGAGCTGATTTTTATTAAAACAAATGTGTTCGCGGGTGCTTTTCTAAGTTTCCCTGAATCAGGGTCAAGGAAGCGTTTTCACGGTTCGGGAGTGCGCGCAATCGATTCTCCGCTTAGACAAACCTAAGAATCGATGATTTTCTCATAAAAATCCGAAAATGTTTAATTTTCGCTTCAATACACCGATTCTTTCCCTGAATCAGGGTCAAGGAAG
>JAQGCP010002662.1:0-10063 GCA_034699885.1 Acrobeloides thornei | reverse complement strand
TGAAAAATGAGCTGGCAGCCCAAGAAAAAATGGGCTTTGAAATGACTGAAAATTGCTGTTAACTTATGTTATATAGTTTGTTCTCACGCCAGTCTAAATATTTTTTTAAGCCCATAGTCAAGTGGTTAGGACGTCAGACGCCCACACTTGAAGGATGGGTTCAATTCCTCTCGGATCGCTTTCTTTTTGCATTATTAAAATTGGTTTAAAAATTTTGTATATGAGTATTTTTATGGGGGAATACGATGGTGATATTATTTTTCATTAAAAATTAGTAAAAAAGTAATATTTTGACTTTTGAAATTTCATTAAAAATTTAAACAAAAACTTTACTAACTTTTTATGGAAAAATAATATCACCATATTGTTCCTCGCATAAAAATACCCATATGCAAAAATTTTCATTAATTTTGAATAATACAAAAAGAAATCGCTCCGGCGGGGATCAAACCCATACCTTCATTGCGGGCGTCTGGCCTCCTAATCACTTGTCTGTGGGCTTGCAAAAAGTTTTATCTGGAGCAGAAACTGACTATAATTAAATTGTATGCTAGGATGAATTTTTTATATTAAATCGGGTAAAAATTAGGATGAGTATAGAAAATTTTGTGTCAAAAAACTCGAAATAGTTTTTTTTGCATAAGAAAACCATGAATTCAACAAACTTGAATGTTTTATTGAATCTCAAATTTTCTTTTTAATACATAGATACCACATATTTAATGAATTAAGATACAAAAAATTTTCAATTATGATACTCTAATTTTTCCATGATTTAATTATTTTTAATATCGGGTTGTATCCATTGTTGGGTATTTAATTGACCACAAATACGTAGTAATTATTAATTTAATTAACCGGTGAACTTAATTTGTATATTTTTTGTTATTAAACTCTGTATCATGTCGAGGTACGAAAAATCAAGATCGTATGGCCTATGGCTAGGACGCTGGTCATTCATGTTATTGGCGCGAGTTCGATCCCACTAGAGTTGAAATTTTTATTTTAACGACTCATAACAAGTTGTATAGGCAAAACCCCCTTAAAATTTCATGAAAAATTTTTACATAGCATTAGTTTCTTGAGGAAAAACGGTCATTCGTCACCAAATACAATACTTTTTTCAGGGAAAGCTCGAATAAAAAAACGGATGAGTGGAAAAGGTTCTCCATACCCAAAAACCTACCTCCAGTAGCAAAATTTTTTTCCAAAAATCCAACCCTGATTTTTTTATGATTTTTGAAAACTCAAAAAACGCTAAAATTTTTCTGAAAATCAGGGTTGAATTTTTGGGGAAAAAATTTTGTTACTAGGGGGTAGGTTTTTGGGTATGGAGAATCATGTTCACTCATCCGTTTTTTGATCCGAGCTTTCCCTGAAAAAAGTATTGTATTTGGTGTGATGGTTGACCGTGAAGGATGGACTCGCTAGCGTCGACTTCGTTGGCATCTTGCACATCTTATACCCTAACATTTCGAAGCGGAATTAGATAAATACGATGTTCGTGCCGATATTTGAATCTTGGAATGACTTTATTATATGATCTTTATTTTTGTTTCGTGTTGTAAGCTCTTTTGAGCCTTACACGTTGTATTGTTGTCATTTATACCATGTAATTGGCAATATAAATACTAATAATTATTATTAGAATACATAGGTATTTTCCGATTAAAGATAAAAAAAATGAAATAATAGCCCATATTTCCTGTGCTATATAGATTAAGCAATTAGATCCGATAAAATTAATTAACTGTCCCCAGAGCTATTTCGAATTTAGGGCCATTTCTGAAATCGCCGATTTGCACTGAAAACGGGGTTTTTGAGCTTCCAAGTCCCATAACTTTCAATATTTGTTGAGTTTTGGGAAAATTTTTTTAGGCCCTTAAAATACAGCCCTGTAGCAATCGTTTCCGTGGTCGGTCGATCATCAAAATCGGTGTGGTTTTGACTGATATACGAATCTTTCAATTTTGGAACGTGTTTTACGTTGGATTTGTACGGGAAAAGCATGTTCCAAAATTATGGCCTAAAAAAAATCAAAAATTGTTTCAATCAAGCGAAAAAAACAAGAATAGGTATACGATTTGAAATATTAAAATTGTTTAAAATAGTAAAAATAATGGAATTTTTAGAGGTGAGTCCTAAAGTAAAAGAGTGCCGAAGGAACAAAGGCCATGGCTGCTTATTTGCTTGAACTAGAACATTATGGCCCAATTCCTAGCTTGAACCGTACGGTTCAAGCTAGGAATTGGGCCTATGTATAGACTCAACTTTTTAGATCGATTTTTAAAATACCACAAAATAACATTGATTACAAATAAATAAAAGATTTAAAGGATAGTTTCACTTTCTTGTTGCTTCCACAAGCGCATTTGATCGATAAGCTCCAAAATAATAGGCTGGATTTCACAAAAATCTAACAGATTAGTTTGTTGGTTGAGCATAAGGAAATGTTTGATTCGATTCCGGATTAGCTTTCCAGCTGGTGCATCTAAAAAAGAACATATAATACAAAATAAAAGTCGCTTTTATCTTTCTTTCCATCTTACGATGATTACAGGGTGGCCCAAATGAACTCGATCTAAATGGAAAATATGGTGATCGGGTTCATTTTTTTCGACCGCTACAAATTTTTTTCTTAAAATTGGGGAAAACTTAAAGGGTCCAAGGGGAAAATTTTCCTTTTTTTGGATTTCAGTGGTTTAATGTCCCAAATCTCCTAAGCCCTCGCGTAAGCCCTGAATGTCACCCAATCCCCAAAATACTCAAAAAAATTTATTATTAAATTCAATGCTTACCAAGTTCATAAGCTTGTTTTAAAACACTAATGACTATATCCGCCATTCTTTGCAATTTGTCGATAATTTCAATATTTTCTGATTTTTCATCACTTAAAAGTTCGTTGATTTTAGCCTCCAAAAATTGAACACCTAAAATGAAAAAAGGTTAATAACTTTGTTCCCGAGTACAAAAAATTAGCGAATTTGGAGAACTTTTTGAAAATTCGAATTTTTCACCCCTTATTCCCCCATTGGGGGAATGAGGAATAATTTATACTTTTTGCTAGATAAGTTAAATCAAATCGTCGATTAGGTTCTCTTGGTGCAGAAGAAGAGGGCGTGCTTTCTCTCATATCATCCTGATTAGTCCTGAAAATATAAAATTTTGTCTGTGCTACTAACTAGAGACAGGATTTTCCAAAAAAACCCCGGAGCCGGGAAAACGGGGGGACAAATCCCCGGTTTTAAAAAACCTGGGACCAGAGTTTTTTTTAAAAAATTTTTCACCCCAAATATTAATAAGACAAATTTTCGACCTTTTGAGTAGCCAACAGAGGAAGTATTCTAAATAAGTACCAAAAAATAGTGCCACAGGAGCGAAATTTTTGAAAATTGCCATTTTTTAAAGAACAATTTCCAAAAAAAAGCTGAAAATATCCAGAAAATTTCAATTTTTTGTTGAAAAAAATGGAAATTTTTGTGAAAATGGGATGTAAAAACTGGGGCCAACTTCCCGGTTTTCCCCGATCGGCTCAAAAAATCCAGGGAACTGAGGATCCCTGGTCGGGGCCCCGCCCCGGTCTCTACTACTAACTCTTGATTTGTCATTTCGGAAGCAGATTGTGAGCTATTATCATAAGGTATGAATTCCATATGATTTGATGCAGAGTCATTTTCTAACAAGGGCGAGTGTTGACGATCTTGAAAAACTTGGGTGAATCCAAATGACTCATTTAGCATTTCAAACGGCTCGGTTTTGATCTCAAAATTTGATCTTTTGTTTTCTTGAGATTGAACAGAGATTGGGTTCGAAGGGGGTCTCTTCATAGACTTTATAGGAAGGATTTTATAGGAAGTGTCCTAAAAAGCCAGATTTTCTCAACAAAATTTTTTTCAAAAATACCGTGTTTTGGCTAGAGCTTGATTGTTGAGCTTGAACTTGTGACATAGCAAGTCTGAATGCAAATTCGGCTTCTTGTTCAGCAGAAACATTGGGAAAGAAAGTTGATGTTTTCGGTTGAGAATTATTTTGTCGAAGTTCTTGGAGTACAGAAGAAAATTCGTCTAAAAATCCGATTTTTTCCATTCTACAAGCTCGCCCAAACGAGCTGGTAGAATGAAAAAATTACTTCGATTTCTCATTCTCTGACAAGCTTGAGATCTTTGGTGTACTTGCAGATTATCTTTTCTACTAAACTTTTGCCCACAAAATTCGCAAGTAAAAGGTTGTTCAGCTAAAAAAAAATCAAATTTTCGATCCAAAAATAGACATAGGCAATTTCTGCTGGCCAAAATCAGAACATTTCTGATAAATCAGACCCATTCCGAGCCATGCCTAATGCCTAAAAGTGTCACTTTTGACACTTTGAGCATCACTAAGCTGGACGTTCAAGTGGACAAAACATCGATTTTACCGAAGAAAATTCCGTTTTTTGAAGAAATCAGAAGATGCTAAGGCAGAACCGCTTTCAAATGATTTTCGGTCTTGGCGTCGCACTGATTTCTGTTCAAAAAATGAAATTTTCTTCGGTAAAATTAACGTTAGTGTCCATTCGTTCGAGCAGCTCTAAAATTTTCTTGCCCTACCTGAATGAATACTACGCTCGTGACGATTTCTATCACCGCTATTTTTAAAATATTTGCTACATAAAAAGCATTTGAATTGTCGCGGTGGTGAATTTGGCTGAGGTATAAAAGTCGAGAATGAGTTTGTTTCCATATCCCTAGAAAAAGTAGAAGTGAAAAGTCATGTGAGAATTTTTGGCTCGAATTTCTTATGTGATCTATTGATGCTCAAAGTTACAAAAAGTGACAAGCCTTGACACAGGCCTCAGATATACGAATTTTGGGCACTAGGTGTATTTTCACGGGCAATTTTCAAGGACAATTTTCACGAAAACGATTTTTAAAATCAAATTTTGGAGCTACTTTGACTGGGGAGACCCAATCAACATGGTCTCAAAATTTATGTTAAAAATTTTTTTCGAAAATGCGCTCGAAAAACATGCCAGATAAGAATCCTCTTCTAACTTGGTTTTTATCTCCAGCCATATGCCTATGCCCTCTTCGATGAAATAACCATTTGAGTCGACCAGATTCAACCCTTTCCAGCATAGCATGATCACCATAAGGGCATTTTTTAGCTCTATGAAGCAAACAAATATTCTTTAACCATTCCTCAAACTCGTAGTCAGGTAATCTCAACTTTTCATGAAGCTCTTTTAGACAAATCCATTCTCAATCATCCGTGAATATTGTCCCATGAAAATTGATCGTGACCGTGAAAATAAGGGCTGTTTTTTCGAAAATTCCGAGTTGCGGATTTTTGAAAATTCAAATTTAACCGATTTTCGTTTCAATATTCAAACTATATTGCAGTTCAGGCAATTTTTGTGAAAGTTTTCATTAAATTTGATCATCAACTTCAAAATCTATAGGCTTCGCGCTGCAATTGCCAAATCCGGTGGTTTTAAAAAATTCGTCATAAACCATATTTTGATGAAATAGAACGATTTTCTCGATAAACTTTCAAAAAAGCCCCTAAAAATGGTATCGAAAAGGCGACAAAGTTCATTATAATTGAGGTGTTCGGGTTGACAGCGTGTCTCGAACAAGCTTAAGTATGTCCGAGAATTTTTTCTTCTTTGCTTCCTTTTAATATGTTTTTAAAATGTATCTCCTATCTCCGTTTCTAATCTTATGTCTGGTATGTATTATTGTAATAAGAAAATGGTTTTTTAGTCAATCTTACGAATAAAGCTTTTACATAACGGTCGTTATACAACGCCCAGTGTGTTATTTTCCGGGCATACATCCCGAAAGTTTCAAACCAGAGTATTTTTCCGGGCATACCACCCGTTGTTTCAATTACAGCGCCACCTTGTATAACAATTTCTTACCTCATCTTCAAATCATTCTGACAATTTTTATCTCGATTTCCGGATAATCCACAGATTTTGTCAACACCTTGCAATTGGGGCACATCCGGAATTGTAATCCCAAGATACATGTCTTTCAAAACGATGACTATGCCATCATTCCTTGTAATTGTTACAACACCTGGTTGATTTACTACGCTAATCTAAAATGGTATCATTATTTTTTGAATGACAAAAGAAAAAGAAACGCTTTCTTGAAAGTTCAAAGATTGCCTTATGCAATTGGAGTGCACTCCAAGTTGACTTTATATAGTAAGATTAAAGGGGGTGCAAATTAGGGTCCTTTCTCCAAAAATTTTTTTTGAAAAATGATCTTCTAGGAGTAAAAATTGGGTGAAAAATCGATTGCACACATCCCCTGATAACACTGGCACGTCCCTCCCCCTCGGCACGATCATAGTCTGAAAAAGATACAGACCATAAGTCGGCAAGGGGAAACCTCCCCCCACCTTGCCAACCTATGATACAGACCAACGCCCACGTATGATTACTTTATTGAACGAAGCATTTGGGAAATAATAATCATAAGGTTGAGGCTGTCCATCGACATACAATTTATAATTAGCATCAACATGTATAACAACATCTGGAAATTCAACTTCAACTTCCACCACACGAGACACTCTAAATCAATATATTCTTATGCTTACTTTAAAAAAAGTATCTTTACGCTATTCGTCTCTTTATTCCTTTTTCATCTGCCCATATATTCGTATTTCTAGCTTTAACTTTGAAATCTTCGTATGGCGCAATATTTCCAGGTTTGCAATTCATGCTATAGATGTATGGACATATGCCATGCCAATCGAATTTTTGTCCATCAAATGTTGTGTAATGGGGATCGCCCCACATAGATGCAGTGACGACAAAGGTGCGGCATCCATCTTTCATATCAAATGGATTTCCTGATGTGCCAAGTTTGCATTGACATAAAATCGTGTTGTTTTCGACTTTACATACAGCATTCGGGCCACAAGATAGTGCATTACATGTGACAATTGGTATGCAACCATTTATCATATCAGTTGCATTGCCTAAATTTTAATGTAATACTAGCAGGACTAGTAGGGGTGTTACATGCCAAAAAAAGTGGTAAACACCATGGCAAAACGTGGCAAAAATTAAAATTTTTGCTCAAAAATTGAATTTTTTTCTCAAATCGAATTTTTGATTAAAAATCAAAATTTTTTGCTCAAAATTTATTGAAATTATCGGTCCTAATAAATTTGATCTTTTCTTTAAAGAACGTCCAACACGGGGCAAAAAATCCAAAAACGTGGCAGCGTGATAAAAAGTCCAAAAACATGGCAAATGCCACTTTTTCGTGGCAATGTAACATCCCTAAGGCGTTATTTATACTTCCGTCGTGTCACGACGTGTCGTACGACCGAACTATAAACGCTGTCGCACGACGAGTGGTATGACATGTCGTACGATGTCGGACAACGCGTCGTACGACACAAAAATGCACTGTCGTGTCACGTCACGACAGAACTTTTTCAAAAATAAATATGCTGCTCCAAGCAGCCTTTTCGACTATTTCCTCAGTTACTAGACCTTCCGACCCACATTCTACGTTCCCCCCCCCCCTCACACCCCCAACCCCGACCCACAACCTCCAGGTGAAAAACCTGGGGGCCCATGTATGCCCCCATTTATTCACGTGATATCTGGATGACCCCTTTGTAAATCATGTTCATTGATTTCACAACTCCTTACCAATATATCCAGCTGAACAAACGCATCCCTGATTTCCATCTGTCATTTTCACTTCAGCTTTAGGCCCACATACGATTGGTGGAATATCTTTATCTGGTTTTGGCGAGCGCACGGTACCACCAATATTAAGTTCGACTGGTTTTTTACTAGTTGCTTCGAGGTCTCTTCCAGTACTGTCACATTTTGGCAAAGTTGCATTCTTAAGTGTGTTGGTGAGTGTCTTAGTAGAATTTTCATGCAACCAAGCCCAACAGACGATTCCATTCGAAAGTCCTTTATAATCATCGTTTGTGGTTACGACCCATGCGATTTCGTCGTCCAAAGTCGAGTAGAAGTTATCTAGATTGATACAATGGATTCTCTATAGTACGGTCCCCCAAAATTAAAATTTCAAAAAATCATATCTCCTTCAGAAATTTCAAAATTTTTCGATTTTCGCTTCAATACACACACTATTTCCCTGAATCAGGGTCAAGGAAGAATTTTCAAGCTTTGGAAATTCTCGCAATCGATTTTTCGCATAATTAAGGCCTATAAAGGCTGTTTTGGCAAAAAAATTTTCGATCGAGAATGACCTATTATCCGCACCCCCTTAATTGAAAGTAGGTGATGAGTCATAAAATTATGCCTAAGTATACCCTTTTTATAGTTTGTAGTCAAAGAGATTTCGTAAATCGGAATTGTTGCACCGCAGTAGCCTTGTTTTGGAGCACAATAACCCAAATTCTTTTGAGGCTTAAAATAAAGCGTATCGTCGTCATATTTTTTTAAATCTTCTGGCTTTTCCGCCAAAATAAATTGACCTTAAATTAAATATGATTTTAGAATTAATCTAAATAGTCCTTATGGGTCATCTAGGTATTACGTAATCAACTTTTTGGTGGTTTACCCCCCCCCCTCAATGTAATAATCAAAAATGCACTAACTTAATCAATTTTTATGAAGAGGGCTGATTCCCCCCAACATGATTTGTAATCTCTGGATGACTTCTTACCTCCTTTGTCATCAGCATAATACGCATACAATGGCATCAAGCCAGGGCAAGGTCGTTTGATGTCGTTATAGGAATCTTCTCCAACAATTTCAGCGATAAACCCTTAAATGATTTTTAATATAAAAAAATCGTTAGGTCCCTACCTCATGACGATGGATTCTGGATTCAAATGGTCCTGGCTCCCATGGGTAGTCCCCAGGAAACCATTGGGTAGGGATACAGAGGGCCAATTAAAAATAGATCTTGGATCAAAAAGGTTCTGGGCCCCGGACTCATAGAACCCAAGACCCATTAGGTCCCTTACCCATCGCATTTTCGAATTCCCGGGCATTATTATAGATCCTGCCCAGGATCCCTTCGGCAAGGGTTCAGAGGGCCAACTAAATATAGGCCTCGGATAAAAAGGATTCTCTGCCTGGACTCATGGGACCTAGGACCCATTGAGTTCAGTACCCATCGCATTTTCGAACTCTATGCCCGGGCACTGTCATATGCTAAACTTTTTTTATTACCTTCTGTTTCACAGCAAGGCATCTTTGCCTTAGCCGAAGAGCTGTATGCATGATACCACTCACAAGTTCCCATTTTGCAAATATGCCTATACAATTCAACAAAGTCTGTAAGATTCACCAATGCCTATGAAGGTAAAAAGTATTAATTTAAAAATTATTTTACTGGAGTTTGAGGTGGAGGGGTATCGATCGACGGTAGAGTTGCTTGTTCATTTACATTTTCATCTTTACTCTGAAGTGGTGTTGTAACTTCTTCGCTAACAATAGGAAGAGCAGCAGTGCAACATTCAGGGGGAACAAATGCGGATGTATTTGGTGATGAGACAATTACTGAAACATTCGATCCGGCTGGGTATGGCTCAACTATATCTGGATAAACACCATTGATTAAGTCGGTAACGCAAACATAGGGTTGTCTAAATAAGTGTCCTTTTGTGGTACACCTGGTTTCACGTCACTTCGTCGAAAACGTCACTTCGTCGACTGCGTCTCTTAGTCGAAACGTCACTTGGTCGATCACGTCACTTAGTCAACCACGTCACTTGGTCGACCAATGTACCGTCACTTCGTCGAAAACGTCATATCGACGGCTGCGACACTTAGTCGACTTCACCTTTCGTCGACACTTTAATTAGTCGACTCATCATTTGGTTGACTAACAAGGGAACACAAGATCTGCCACGCTCGGATTGTCACGAGACCTAGCTCAAAAAATCGGAAGAAAGGAAGAAAAGAATTCTGAGGGCTTATGTATGGGGCCAGTACATTCAATTCTTAGGAAACGTGCCCGACAGCTTAATCCTTTGAATATTTTGTTTTTTTAAATATTTTTTAAATGTATGAGCAATAAAGACACAACTGATTTTTGATTATAAAAGGTAAGAAAAAGAATAATTTTGA
>JAQGCP010002661.1:0-10063 GCA_034699885.1 Acrobeloides thornei | reverse complement strand
CTTGATACCACCGTTCAAAACGCTCTCTCCCAACTCCAAACCGCTGTTGGAGCACTTTTGGGTGACTTGAATGGTATCCTCAGTCAGGTATTGGCAAAGACCAAAAAGGTCGTACAAGACTCAAATTTAGTTAAATGGATCAACGGACTTGGTCAAAAACCTTTTGAGCTCCGCATTAAGCAATGTTCAAGCCTCGTTGAACACGCTCCAATCGGCAATTCTGAACGCTCTTAATGGAGTTGTTGGACAAGTGGTTCGTTAAAAAAACAAAAATTAGATCAAACCATCGTTTTTAGGGAGGTATTACTAGTGGTCTTCAAAATGCGATAAACTCCATTGTTGGAAACCTCCAGACCATCGTCAACAGTCTTATTGGTGCCGTCGGACAAGTGCTCAGCGGAGCCACAAA
Source organism: Acrobeloides thornei (assembly GCA_034699885.1). NCBI lineage: Eukaryota > Metazoa > Nematoda > Chromadorea > Rhabditida > Cephalobidae > Acrobeloides > Acrobeloides thornei. The sequence goes on along the minus strand of JAQGCP010002661.1, from coordinate 9,654 downwards.
TGCAAGTGGCGCTATTAGCAGCATTGAAAATGTACTAAATGGCTTGGTTGGTGCAGTTCAAAATCTTCTCCAGAGTATTCTCGGGATTGTTGGTAGTCTTTTGGGTTAAGCAAGAAAATTTTTTGTCAAAAATTGACTTATTTCCCAATGAAATCTATCCTATCATCTTTTTTGTATAATTACAAATGGTTTAATTTTCTCTTCTTAAATATATAAATAAATTTTTCTATCTCTCAAAAAACTTCATATAAACGTAAAAGCATTATTATAAATAGGACTATTCCTGATTGTCCCTTAGCCTTTGATCTACCCTGGTCAGGGGTGTAGCCAGGTGGATCGGCTCCCTGTCGCGGCGAAGCAAAAAAAACGTAAGGGCCTCCCTTTTCTGGAGTTTTTTCCAATCGTTGGCTGTCTCCCCCTCGTCTCAAAATCCTGCCTACACACATAAGCCTGGTAAAAAAAGTATATTAGGAGGGAGGGATAGGCAGTGGTGCATTTAAAAATGGTATGTTTGACCACAAAACCGCATTTTTTGATGGAAAAAATGACTTAAAAATGGCATTTTTGGCCAAAAATCACATTTTTTATTGACAAAAATGGTTTTGAAAATAGCATTTTTGGATAAAAAATTGCTTTTTTCTGCCAAAAAATCGCATTTTTAGGCAAAAATAGTCATTTTTGACGATTTTTAAAGAACAAGATAACATTTTTTTATAGAGAAAATTGAAAAAACATTGGATTTTCTCTTTGCTTACTCTACTGGGTATCTCATCCCATGGTAAAAAAAGTTCTTAATGAGAATGGGTAGGAAATAATTTTTCTATAGAGACTAGATTTTTTGCTAAAAGACAAGTAGAAACAAATTAAGCATAAAAGAGATCAGCAAAAATCCAGAATAACTCAAAATCACGAAAAATTTCAAATCTAAAATTTCTATCCAGGGGGCAAAAAAGTAGGTGGTACCATCAGCGACGTAACTAGGATTTCGAAAATCTGCATTAAAAATTTTTTACTTGAAACATACATATTCGAATAGAAAAAACCCGAAATTTAGAACAAGTTCTTGAGAATAAGGAATGGAAAGTTGATTGGGTAAGACTAGCGTTTACAAAAAAACTCAACAACACATGGAATCAATTTAAGTGCGTTCGAAACGACCAGAAAATACGATTTAAGCGATAAAAACGTGGAACCAATTCGTTTTTGGGTCGCTTTGAAGAGGGGTTAAAAATACCCTATTTTGAGGTTTTTTTTAACAGTTTAGCATCTAATACGCTTCAAGGCTGTGCCGGAGGATGCCCACCCTGTTGACCTGCAGACTAAGGTCACAATAGGATGACACTCCCATGCTGCGACGGGGGTCCTAAGGTAGGGATGTTACATGCCAAAATAGAGAAAGTGGCAAACACCATGCCAAACCGTGACATTTACGTGGCATTTTTTGGGTTGAAAATCGAAATTTTTGCTCAAAAATCGAATTTTGGCTGAAAAATTGAATTTTGATCGAAAAATTGAATTTTCTGTGAAAAATCGAATTTTTGCTCAAAAATTGAATTTTTTTCTCAAAATTTTTAATGCAGATTTTCGAAACCCTATTTACGTCACTGGGTACCAATCACCACCCAAAACTCCCCAGTGAGTAGTAGTGGGAAGTACTACCATAAGCGGTGGGTGATTTGGGTGGTAGGTGATTATCCATTTTAGCTTCCTGTTTCCATCAACCTTTAAAAATTAAAACTACGCGACAACAAAATTAAGTCTATATCAACGCCTCTATTCAAAATTATTGCATGAATAAAAAATCTTACACGCAACTTACGTCAAGGGAAGCAGCACAAACTTCAAATATTTGATATTGCATTTCACAAAGCTTTAAATTATAATTACGTTTTTCAACTTTTTCAAGTTTTTATTTCGAAAAATTGTAGTACTAAAAATGGAAATGTAGAATATGGAAAAATTTTTCCTAGCATGTTATACTAATATACTAATATCAATTTCCGAGAGTGTGAAAATCACACCTATAGGTCGAGCCCATGGGAATATCCATACTAATGAATGTCAACGGATAAAATTTTTCTTGATTACGGGTATTCAAGATTTTTAAAAAAGGATGAAGAAACAAAGAGCTTTAATAGAAAAATTAAGGGTAGATAACAGAATAAAGTAGAGGTTTGATGTCTATTTGACGTCTTGTGCTTTTTTGTGGAAAAAAGTCGAACAGTTAGACTTTAAAGGACGACGCTATTTATAAAAAGATTGGCTGAATTATGAAAATTTACACGTTTCTATACCTTAAGAATTCGATACAGTGAAAACTCGTTAATTGGATCCCTGGCTAATTGGACTTCCGGATAATTATGCCCCCTCTCGCGAATTCGATAAATGAATCAATTAGAAATATTGCGAAAAGTAAAAATTTCGGGATTTTGTAGGAATGTTAACTTTTTGGAAATCAGCTTTTCGGAAGTGCATTTCTGAAAAGTTGACTTTTTTGCTTGCGACTTCAGGAAAGTTGACTTCCAAAAAGTTGTCACGCCATTTTAAAGGCTCTAGCGAAATTGCAAACGCAAAAATTTCTTCGTTGTCTAGCTTTCTGTAGAAATTATCAAAAAGAAAAAAACTTAGTGAACAGATGCTTTTGCTGATTTGGATTCAGCAAAAGGGTCTTTTCACTAAGTTTTTCTCTTTGATAAGTTCGACAGAAAGCTAAACAATGAAGAAATTTTTGCGTTTCCAATTTTGCTAGAGCCATTTTGAATTTTTGAAAAACTTTTCACAAAATTATTCGTAAAATTTGAATGTATATTAATTGTGAAGATCCGTTGATTTCATTATTTTCATTCAATTTTGAAATTCTTATCATACATCAAAAAACAGGCACTAGGCCTTTAGTTACCATGCGATTTTTCTTCAATATAAAAATTTTTCATAAAAAAAATATTCTACAAAATTGTTTCCCATGATCTAAAGAATAACTTTTAGAACACCACTTTTCATGAAAATTCTTGTGTGAGGCGGTAACCAAAGGCCGGTAACCGTGTTGGGTAACCGTCGCAGTAACCAAAGGCCTAGTGCCAAAAAACACCTCGCGTATTTTTGAACGCGTTTCATTTGTTTTATTCATTTTTGAGCTTTTTTCTATCATGCTTCTCATATTTTAGTGATAAAAAATGATTATTCAGAAGAAGAAAAAGCGTAGTTATGGAAGCCATACGAATGAAGAAAGCCATACGAATTGAAATCATTGAAGCTGCGAATGACCTTGATGTTAGTCGCCATCAATTATCCAAAGATCTCGGCATTTCAAGATCAACTTTAATAAGAATTCTGAATAAGAAAGATAAATATTTGAAGGCGGCTAATGAAGGCACTCCACTTGATAGAAAACGATTGAGAAAATGAAAACTTGGAGATGATGAAATTGAACATGAAGAAATGGAGACCAGTGACCGTGAAGAATTGGAAATCAATGAAGTTGAAAAGTAGCAGAGGAGGAACACGAAGATGATAACGAACCACCCGCATTGGGTCCCAGTACAAGAAAGCAGCATGTTCAGGCCACCATTTTGAAGAAGCTTCAGAAGAAAAAACCTGATAAGAAGAATTCGAAAAAACCCGATAATGCGGCAAGGATGACGCCCAGTCTTAATTCATCTTAACAATCTATCGTTGTTTTTGTTGTTATCTTTGTTTTGTTCCTATATTGAACGGTTTCTTGTTATAAATGTGATAAATTATTTGGTATTTGTCTTGAAAGATCGCCATTGGGTGGCTAATCTATAAGGCTAGTTGATCCTGTTACCATCCTAGTTGGTATACTTTTTCGTTTAATGAAAACAACGATTAATGGCACTTTCAGGACACTAAAACCTATCATAGAAATTCGAATGGGCTTAGCTTCAGCTATATAAAGTTGCAGAAGACTCTCCATACCTAAAACTAAAAGAAGTCAAAAATTGAAAAACTTTAGATTAGCGCAATTTGTCATAATTTGTCACAATATATTCGAAAAATTCATGAAAAATTGAGCATTTTTTGTTTTTACAGTAAATTCTGAATCGCTAACGGCTTCAAGATAGTCGCGTTTGAAGTTGGCGCTTTTTGAAATTTGTTTATTACAACGAAAATCCTGATTCAGGCATATAAAAAAATAATATTAGTCGGCGTCTGGCAAGAATCGTCAAACTTTGTCGTCTGGGATCTTCAACCTTTCAGGACAACGTCTCCTAATAAGAAGTTTTTTCTTTCTATATAATATTTGCCAAGATTTAGGCCTTATGATGTCTATGTAAACAGAAAAAATGTCTATGTAAATACTATTTTGAACAAAAATGAGATTTTTTTTTGTTCAAAAATGCCAATTAGTCTTCTTTGTTGCCAAAAGTGCTTTTTTTGTCTAAGAATGCTATTTTTATTCATTTTGTACCAAAATGAGATTTTTTTATAACTGAGTGAGCCAAAAAAACCGTATTTTTGCGTTTTTTTCGAAAAATTTTCAAAAATTTAAAAAAAAATTGATTTTTTAACATAGGGTACACCGATAGGGGATCATGAAAAATTTTTCGGAACTTGCGCCAATCGATTTCTCGTGCCCGAAAACCCCAAGTACCAAAAATCAGCCAATTTGGAGAAAAAATTTTTTCGAGAAGCGTACTGGGCGTACACCCCCTTTAATTGTATCATTTTGAGCTCTAATTTTAGCCGCTTGCGATCAATTTCCATACATGTTTCCATACAACAATTTTCATACAAACAAGCAAATAATTTTCTTAAATTTTTGCACAATTCCGCAAAAAAATTCTACAACTGAAAATCAGACCCGGAAATGAGTAAACTTGATAAGCAAAAATCTCTCATCCCAGACTCCTTTTTTCTATAAAATTATCAATATTTCAATAGTCATCTGCTACTTAGAATACATGAGATTCTCGGCAGAAAGGGGAACACTAATTAGTATGCAGAACTAGGGTGAAGAAAAACCCCAAAGGGGTATAAAGGTTTGAGTGAGGGTCGATAGATTACCTAATGAGCTGGCCTTCCATTTTTGGCTATATTTATACAAATAATGATGTGGGAAAACGGCGATGGTTGAAAGAATGCCGAGCTATCTGCTAATTTTCAAATTCTCAATGCTCATAAAGAGCTAAAAATAGAGCCCTGAATGTAGACATAAGTTTTATGGATCAGGCCATAATTTTCCATTTTGCACAATTTTCGAAAAATTACAGTAATTTTAATAATGGAAAAGAAATTTTTCGCATGACCTTATACATGGGCAAGGGAGGGGAACTGGACCAAAAATACGAATTCAATTCGTATTTTTAAGCTTTTTTCATACCAAGATAAGAATGAGCAACGGTCAGTTGGTAACATAAAATCTCTGTCAGTTGGTGACATAAATCTATGTCACCAACTGACAATTTTCAGGTTGGTGACATAAAATTTCTACCAGGGCTTAGGCTTAAGCCTAGGCCTAAGCATAGGCCTAAGCCTAAGTCTAGGCTTAAGACTAGGCCTAAGTCTAAGCCTAAGCCCTTAGGCCTAAGCCTAGGCCTAAGCATTGGCCTAAGCCTAAGTCTAGGCTTAAGCCTAAGCCTAGGCCTAGGCCTAAGCCTAAGCCTTGGTAGAGATTTTATGTCACCAACTGACAATTTCTATTGTCAATTAGTAACAAAGATTTATGTCACCAACTGACAATTACCCGATACGAATTGGGTCCTTAGTTTTTCTTTTAAAATTTTTCGACGAATTAGGGGGACAGTCCCCCCCCCTTGCCCACGTATGGTCTATCCCTCATCAAGGGTCGTAGCTCCAATGTTATTTAATAAACCCATTCCAGCTAATGGTGCAGAACTGATCGTTTTGGCAGAAATCGATAGTGTTCTTACAATAACAACTGATCGTGTAGTCATATCGGATGGTAGTATTTAAAAATTGTACATATTTTAAAAATTGTACAACATCGGACCTTGACTAGTTTCTTCAAAAATTTCGAATGAAAAAAAAAAATAATTTCCTGGTCAAAAGCATTATCATTCAATCCAAATTCTGCAAAAAAAAGAAAAATACATTTTTCCAACTAAAATCTCAAAAAATCTCGGAAATAAGAATCTCTTCAAGCGCTCAAAATTTGATTTACCTATTCAGTCTTGGCCATAATTACGTAAAAAGGACGAAGAAGATGCAACAATCTCGTTAACTCCATTCATTTGAGGCGAAGCATTCCACACAAAAGAGAGTTTTATCGACGTCAAAATCTATTTAGTGCAAAAAAATCTCATTGAATGAATATTTTTAGAAATTTTGGAACGAAAATTTGTACAATTTTGAAAATGGAAGTGTAAGAAAATTTTTCGCCACAGGGTGGCCCAGAAAAAAATGGGATTTTTGCGATTTTTTAAAAAAGTTTCATAAAAATAACCCTTTAAGTGTTTTTCTATGCTAGAAATCGATTGCGCGCATTGCCGAACTTTGAAAACGCTTCCCTGATCTGATTCAAGGAAGAGGTACATGTATTGAAGTGTAAATAGGCTAACTGGGTGTCAGGGAAGCGTTTTCAAGATACGGCAATGCGTGAATGATTTCTCCATAGAAAACCCCTTTAGGTTTATTTTTGATCAGATTTAAAAAACTTTTAAAAATTGCAAAAATCTCTTTTTGAGCATGCTGTAATTTCCCGTTGAAAAAAGTTTTGAAAAGGACGTCAACACTGCTTGGATGCGCATTTAAAAAGGTTTGATTATTGAAAAGATTGTTTTCGGCGCGGAATCATGATATTTAACACTCTGACGGTCAATTCTGTTAAAATCGTTTAGACCATGAGACATACCATCGTATTCATTCTGAACAGGATGGTACGTCCCATGGTCCACTAGTTGGACGATAGGAAATTTTTTTTCAAATTTTATTCATCGTGTAACAATTCTTTTTATGCTGTAAAAATATGAATAACCATATACTTTTCTATCAAAAATTTTAGCCCTAAAAATGGCAGAAACCCGACGCCTATCCGATGAGATGCACCTCCGTGGCAAAGATCTTGTTTTCGATTCACCATTCACTTCAGCAGACTACTTTTTAATTGAAGTTGATAAAAATTTGGCAGACGATGTGCTTAATGGAAAAGAGTAAGAAATTTCCTTATTAGACTGTAATAAATTTTTCATCGTAAAACAACCGCCGTGCTAGTAAATTTTATGCGGGAATCGATTGAGTGCATGAAAATGCTTCCCTGACCATGATTCAGGGAAAATGCGAAAAATGATCATATTCGCTTCAAAAACCCAACTTTTTACTTGAATCAGGGTCAGGAAAACATTTTCAATGCTCCTATAAGAGTCGGGAGAGGGAGGAGTAGTTTATAGAAAAAATTTTCTTCCCAAAATTATTCAGGGGAAATGCGAAAAATGTTTCCAAATTATTGTAAAAATCACAAAAAGTGCAAGTTTTTTTGTCTCATCCTATTTTTAGACTGGTCGTGAGAGGAAATGTCCATGACTATGTAACTATTTGCACTGAAGACACAACTTATTCTACCAAAGAAGTAGAAATTTCAAATACTCTATTAGTAGCAGAAAATCTGGAGCCGAATATGAATATGGCAACTTGTCCAAAAGTAAATTTTTTTGACATTTTTTGTTTGCACTCTCATCCCATCCATGATATAACCCCAGCATAAAAAATTCAAAAAATTAGTGAAATTCTTTTTTATGCGAAAATCGATGCGCATATTGAAAATGCTTCATTAACTCTGAATCAGGGCACGGCGTACCAAAATGCCGGAAAATTTTTTTTTCATAATTTTAGATAATTTCTCTCCACAACACATATATTGAGCTGAAGCCAACGAAATTTCTATTGTTCCATCTCAAAAGAGTTCTATTTGAAATGTTGGATATGTATGATTTTGAAGAGCCAGAAGAACCAAAGAACAAGTTACCTTATTTTAAAACCTCAAAGCTAAAATTTTTAATTTTAGAGTAAATTTTGAAAACTTATTGAATACCATCCAAATGAGTGCTGGAGAACTTCAAGAGGCTATTCAAAAGTTGCCTATCATTGAAGATAAAGGTAAAGTTCAAAGCAAGTGAAAATTTTGTAGTCAAAATGTTTCGGCGTCGAAAATGTCATTTTTCAAAAAATAACTTTGGTGCAGTCCCACCCAGTCCGAGGGTCTCGCTAGGCCACTAATGTAGAAAGTATTTTTGAACAACATTTGTAAAATTGGTATGTAACATGGCGCATGAAAAATGCTCAACAAGTGTTGGCAAAGCAAGCGTTCATAGCGCAATCGGTTGCGCGTTTCGCATTGACTCATAACATGGCGTGTTCGAATCCTCGCCCAAAACAATGTCGTACCAAGAGGGGGGGGAGATACAAGGGGGTAAATTTACTTCCCCTAAGGGCCAAAAAAAGTTTTAAAAATCACATGGCCTCCCTTATATTTTTGATCAAAATCTTGTGCTTCTCTCACTGTACCTCCCCCCCCCAAGGGCCAAAAAATTCAAAGGATCCCCCTTATGTTTTTGAACAAACTTTTGTACCATGAAAAAATCCTGGATACGGCACTAGTTTAGAGTTATTCTGGAGAAAATTAAGCAACTTTAACATTTTTAAAAAGTTGCATAAAAATCACAAAAATCTAGTTTTTTGAAAACACCCTATATTATTTGGTATATTTTTAGGAACTTTATTCATGCTGTCAGCTAGATCTATCAACAAATTGCTAGATGATGTTATACGCCTTTGTGATGATGATATCTATCCGGATATAGCTATCAACAAAATAACATTTGAAGAGCTTCGAGAACCATTATCCGAGCTCATTCCAGATAGTGCAATTTATTGGTTTTTGAGGGAATTTTGCGATTTTAATGGTAAGCCGATCGGCATCTCCACCATGCATAAGGTCCCAAAAATGATGATACCATCACGCAATACTTCCTCTCCTCGATTTAGATCACCCCTCATATGCAAAAAAGTTGGAAAACATAAGAAACTTACTCCACCCCCTCCCCCGCATAGATTCCAAAATTGGAACCCACTCTTTCATGTATGGTACAGGATGTGCGGAAATTATCCCTCCCCCCCCACACGGTGATTTTTTTAAAAATGGCGGAAAATTAAAATTTTAAAAACGAGTAATGCCATTAGATTCAGCTCAATGAGACGAGTAAAATAAGGTATATATTGTATCAAGATGCTAAGGAATCACATGGCCGAGTGGTTAGTGTGTCAGCAATGTTCTAAAAGTTGTTCGTCGTGATCTCAACTTTGTAGAAGATCACAATTTATTAAAAAATTTCATAGTTGAAAAAACTTTATTTTTAATTTTGGAGGGGTAAACAATTTTCGCACACCCTGCAACCATGAAATAAAAAACAAGCAATTTATTTATACTTTAGGAAATTACTATGTTCTTAATGAAGATAAAGTATGCAAATCTCGAGCAGAAATGGTTCTTCGAGATAAGCAAGACCACACATGGGAATCTACCAAATTCTTCGAAGTTATGTCCAAACTCCTCCCGATTGGTCTCATTTTCAAATTAGAACATCTCCGAGGTTTAGCCTTATTTGGTGAGACTGCAGCAAAAGGAAGAACTATTCAATTTTTTGATGGAAAAGAGTTGCCGATTGAGCCGAAAAAGAG
>JAQGCP010002660.1:0-10064 GCA_034699885.1 Acrobeloides thornei | reverse complement strand
AAATATTTTATAAAGCAATTGGATTTAAATGACCGAGATAAGAGGGACTTTAAAAGGTAGTGGATTTTTGAAATTTCGATTTTGAGTTTCGACCCATTTTTGTGGATCGAAATTTCGATTTCGAGGCATCAATTTCAAAATTTCAAAAATTGTTTTTGAGAAAATTTTACGGACAGAAGGTCAGAACAACATAAGGGTCCCCACGAAAATTTCCAATTGAAAAAATATATAAATTATAATGAACTACTTCTTTAGACATAAATGCTTCAAAATGATCGAAAATTGCTAGTGATCTGTTTAAAGGTCCGGACTTTTAGCTCAAGGTCCGTACCTCATATAATTTTTTTTTGCCTGGGTACAAGCTCAATGTTTTCTTTTTCGTTTCAATGTTTAAACTCGTTTGAAAATTTTTTCATAACTTTTAACCGTTAGATTTTCAAATAGTGCCGTAAAAGCAAAAAATGCTCCAAATTTTGTGCTCTTTCACATGCCATCAACTCCCCAATAGTAGATTGAACCTTTAAGTTCTACCCAGGGTATCCACATTACCATGTAAATATGGCAATGCATATTTTTGTGACATTTGCCATATTTTTCATCGTTATCGTCATTGAAAAGTATGACAAAAAATTCAATACATTAAAAAGATATATATTATTATTGTTAGCAGAATTTTTCCTGCAAAAAATGGAAAATCTTCTCGTCTTTAGTAGGATATCCTTTTACCTTGATAACGGCTTTCATTCGACGGGGCATTGACTCAACTAATCCTTTAAGCGTATTCACTGGAATTCGGGCTCATTCCTCTTGGAAAAGCTGGTTTTTGTTGCTGATATTCCTCCAACTGACTCTTTTCTTCAACAAATGTCACAGATACTCGATTGGGTTAAGATCGGGCTTTGACTCGGTCATTTCATGATGCAAAAGACCGTTTCCCGAAAGCTAACAAACTTACCAACTTAGGGCCGATCCAAGTTTGGTCGAAAATGGCCGTTTACATCAACTTCAAGGGGCCATAGCGTCATGGGGAGAGGTCGCCGGGTCGGGAGCCTAGACTAAAGTTGCATGACTCGATGAGTTCTATCAGAATATTCGTCTCAATTTTCGTTCAGCGATGAAAAATTTATTTTGAATCCGTAGCTCGGTTCTCTCGCGGAACGTGTTTTAAATCATTTTTCCTCATAGCCACGAGTATAGCGACCTAGTCTTTGAACTGGGCAATATTGGCACTAGTGTGCCAATAAGGCTCAAGTTACTTGAGGGGTTATACCATACATGAACAAGGAGGGGACAAGCCACCTCGAGGCTATATGGTTGACCAAAAAAAAGGTTGGCATCTATTTGCATTATTTTAAACAAATGTTATATAGCTTTTATGTTTTGGGTTATATCCCAAGGCTCGGCTATATAGCCTTGAGACTTGGAATTAAGCTCTCAACTCAGCTTCGCCACTCCGAGGCTATATGAACCTTTAACTTTTAGCTCGATGCTAGCTACATGAGGGAGAAGACAGTCTCTCCCCCCCCCCCGTTGATAATGTATGAGTTATACCCAGGGGCGTAGCCATATATTGCAAAACTTAAAAATGCTTTTTATGATGCATTTATTCATTATATAACTTTTCTAATTTAGAGTTTCGATGGCACTATTTGGGAAAATATTGTGCTTAGTTTGGTTAGTCTATTTAATTGCGACTACGCTGACTTTGGCAAGTAAACCAGTTGTCTATAACTCGATGATAAAGGTAAGGTACAGGGTGTCCCTAAACTTCGTGTACACCCTAATTAATTTCATGAGAATTTTCTTCATGGCAGAAAACTTTTCACAAAAAGTGATGTTCTATAAAGTTGTTCCTGAAGTTACGACGAACAACTTTGTAGAACATCACTCACGCTGGTCAAAAATGTGCTTTTTTTGGGAATCACGAGAAAAAATTTAAAAACCGACGAATTTCGCCTCTAGAAATCCTATTAAGCTAATATTAATCAGTTTTGAAAGTGTGCTCGTCGAAATTTTGGAAAAATCAATTTTTATCAAAAAATAGTCACGCAAAAACAAATTGCTTCAAGTGGGAGTCGAACCTGAGCCTTTTTGCATAGGAAGCGAGAGCAAAACCACTAAGCCATGCAGCACACTTCCGATATGCCTTTTAAAAAAAATAAGAGGAAAATGCAAATTGGAAAGTTATCTTCAAAAGAGTCTAGCGCGTCATGAACACATCCGTTTTCATTGGTCGACCCCTCAATGGATTCCTCTCGACTCAGCGCACAACTCTATAGAGCCATTTTCTGGTTTTTCGATTTTTTTAAATAGTAGTTTCCTAAAAAAACTGCCGAAAAGTCAAAATTTTCGAGTTTTTTTGGAAAATTTTGTTTTTTTTTCAAGTTTTTTTTGGCCAAAAATCAAAAACGGCTCTATAGAGTTGTGCGCTGAGTCGAGAGGAACCCATTGAGGGGTCGATCATCGAAAATGGATGTGACCATGACGCGCTAGATTCTTTTGAAGGCTTGTCCAGTTGTAAGGGTTTGAAGAATCGTGAAAGTTAGAAAATCACGACCATTCCCGCGAAGTCATTGCCGATCATTTAGATTGGAACCCGAAGAATATTTTGAAATCAAAATGTATCAAGTTTCAATACAAATTATTTAATGCGATCCTTGAGATCGTACAATAAACAAACAAATTTGGGTTGAAAACGGTTTCATACGATGTACAGATGTACAGCTTTTTTTCTGGATTTTTACGACGAGCACATCAACCAGAATTTTTTATTTCTATAAAAATGTGTTTATGGGATGAAACCAAAAAGTTTAATCGCAATTCCAGCCTGTTTCCAAAAAAAGCACATTTTTGACCACCGTGCGTGATCTTCCCCTTCAGTTTTGGGTTCGTGCGTGCGTGGGTCAGGGGGGAGGCTCCCTCCCCTTGTCAATCAAAATGAACTTTCTGAATATACACAAAATGGCAACTTTTTCATATCGAACTGGTAACTTGAATCAACTGAACTCATACCTCGCTGAGAAGATATTGTGCTGCGATATCTTGTGCTTCGGAAATCATCTCCCTAATCACATCGTGTCCATGTGCATTTACAACAAATTCATGCTTAGAAAGTACATGTTGTTATTAAAGTCATAAAAAAGGCTTACCTTAAGAAATTCTTCAGCCGATATCCTTTCTTCTGGGTTTTTGACTAGACTTTGGGCAATAAAATCTATAAAAAGAGGTGTCCATTCTTCGGGGTTTTTGACGGTTGGTGGAGGCTTTGTTGGAATCATGAAAATAGCCTATAACATAATTTTTTCATTTTAAAGATGAAAATTCGCATATTTTTCAGTTTTTTATCTTACTCTCATTGGATGAATATCCGCATGCGGAGGTCGTCCTTCAGCCATTTCAATTGCGGTAATACCCAACGACCATATATCAGCTTTTTGATCGTACCCAATTTCTTGTATTACTTCAGGAGCCATCCAAAATGGTGTGCCAATAACCGTATTCCTTTTTGCCATGGTATCCTAATTTTTTATTGGAATGTTTATTATCGCCTTACGAGTAACACTTACTGTAAGTTGTCCCGCGACTCCAAAATCAGCCAATTTGGCCTGTCCATCCATATTCAAAAGAATATTTCCCGCTTTTATATCCCGGTGAATTTTCTTCAAGCTATGCAAATAAGTTAAGCCAAGTAAGGTATCTTTCAAAATAGCGCTCATCTCCAATTCGTTTAATGTCTTTCGGCGCAGCCGCATTATGTCTGACACGGAGCCGGCACCGCAATACTCCATAACAATCTATACAACAACGAGGTATAAGATAAGAGTATGGATCAAAACTTACCCATAAGTCTGAGTTTTTGAAGTAAGAACCGTAATACTTGACCACGAAACGACTATCACATTGCTGCATTATAGTGATCTCCTAGAATACAACATTTTATGTTTTTTTTCCACTTGTAGAGAGTTGATTCCATGTGAGAGAGCAGCAAAAACTGAAATTCAAGCCCTATGTTTCAATGTTCAAACTCGTTTGAACTTTTTTGTTTTGCTCATAACTTTTTACGGTTAGATTTTCGAGTAGTGGTCCAAAAAATGCTCAGAATTTTATGCTCTTTCACATGGAATCAATGGGTTCTTTAAGTTTAATAATAACTTTGATGATTTCTTGTAAATCTGTATCAACGGGAACTTTTTTCACTGCTATAACATGTCCAGTGGACTTATGAATTGCTTTATGTACAGCGCCATAGGACCTGAAAAAGTTTTTTTTACTAAAATTCATCAAACTCAAAACTATTCTTACCCTTCTCCTAGCTTACTAACGATATCAAAAACTTCTTCTGGAGCCTTATTCAATTCATCCGGAGCCAATTTGAAATGTACTCTTAAAAATATCGGGTGTCTCATAATTTTGCATAGTGCTTTCGGGGTCGATATCTTTGTAGAAAAAATTTGTGTGGACAGTTACGTGGAAGCGTTTTTAAGACATTTTGACAAAAATGGCACTTTTTCATGCGAAGATATCGTCCCCAAAAACACTGCAAGAAATTATACTCGAAAATCTTCTCTCCTCTTCCCATTGAATCAGAGAAGATGATTGAAACGAAAAGTTAGACAAAAAAACTCCACGGCTATACAAAACCATCCGCTAAAACTTCGCATTTTTAAATTTTATTATGTCTGGCTTTTCGTTTCAATACATTTTCCCTGAATCAATGTGAAGTGCTGAAGATTTTCGAGTATTGGGACACCATATTATTTAGATTGTTAAAACTAAAACTCACATTTCAGACCGATGTTTTTCTGTGGGCTCCATTGGTGTAACTAAGGGAGGAAGATGATCTAAATTGCACAATATTTATCTCAAAACAAAAATTTTTTGACACGAATAGCTATTATAAAAAAAATTAATCGAATATAACACAAGCAAATTTTAAATTAAAATAATCATGCTTATGTGAAATTATTAACTACAGGGTGTCCAAAAAAAGTGGAATTTTCGTGATTTTTTCATTTGGAGCCGAAATTTTTTTTCTAAAAATGACCCAGGTAATTTGATGCGGAAAATCGATTACGTGCACTCCTGCGTGGAAACGCTTCCTTGACCCTGATTCAGGGTAGTATGTTGAAGCGAAAATGAAAAAAGTTCGGATTTTGACCGGAAAAAATTTTCTCAAAATTTATTTTAAAAAATCACGAAAATTCTACTTTTTGGGATACCCTGTAAATAAATAAAGATAAATGTTAAAAGTAAGAAAGTGAGTGAAAATAAAAATAAAAAATCACAAGTTCACAATAGTGGCGTAGCCAGACCCCCAAACTTTTCCAAAAAACGGTCAAAATTAGGGGGTGAAAACATCCAAATTTTTCAAAAAAATGGTCAAAATTAGAGGAGTAAGGGCCTCCACTAATTCGTCTCGACGTCGAGATGCGGCGAGACGCGTCGAGACGGATTATCTTTTATGTTTGAAGAATTTTGACATGGTGTCACTTCATAAAATGTAGCTCTCATCTAGCTCGACATTTTTGCAAATGACACCATGTCAAAATTCCTTAACCATAAAAAGATATTCCGTCTCGACGTCGAGACGAATTAGTGGAGGCCCTAAACCTCAAAATTTTCCAAGAACGGGAGCACTTTTCCATGCCCGGGGCGCCCTCCCCCCCCCCCATGGCTACTGCCTCTCCTCACCTCCAATATGAAATTGGCCGAAGTCTGAAGACCAAATTTTTCCCCCTTATTTTTCCTATGCTATCATAATTTATTGTTTAGGGTGCCAAAAATATCCCAGATTCAGACCTGGACGAATAAAACTTATAGAATATCATTTGTTATACATATTTTCTGTGCTCGTTATATCATTATGAATTGGGTAATAAAATTTTCAAAATAACTTTAAACAAAATTTGGAACTAGTATCGATTAGGTATAACGTGAAATTTTTCGAAAAAAAATTTTATCATTTGGAATTGACTCCTCTAGGGGTAATTTTACGCGAAGAATCCGAATTTCTCATTTCCGAGACCTTAAAATCTTTCCCCGAATCAACAAATGGCTATTTATATGACGTATGTCATGTGATTCTTGTCAAAAATGTGTATAAATAGCCTTTTCTTTATTCGGGGAAAGATTTTCAGGTTTCTGAAATGTAAAATTCGGATTCCCCGCATAAAATTACCCATAGAGGGGTCAATTCCAGATGATGAAAAAAATTTTGTTCGAAACATTTCATATTCAGTGCGAGACCTAATCGATAATATTTCCAAAAATTTTGCCAAACAAGCAACATTAGCATATTATTCAAGTTTTTTCTTCTTTCTATAGCCTTTTGTTGACTGACGAACCAAAAATCTTCTAGACTCGTTCAGAAACATTTTCGTTAAATTTGTGTGTATTCAACACTGGAAATAAAATTACTGACTAAAAGAGCACAACAACCAAAGAGAATACATTTCCCCGGATTTACTCTTGACTGCACACCGTTTTAGCTTTTACACACGTATGTCGCAGCATATTTTCGTGACTTTTCTGGAGTCTTTAAGAAACATTTATTATAGGTCGTTAGTCTTTTATTTAGCATTTTGTGTGTTGTATTTGAAAAAAAAAGAAGTGTCCCTATGCAACGGGTAGGCGGCTCTTCTCAATTAAATATGATAATCGTTTTCCAAATTAGCGTGACGATTACGATGATCCGGCCGAAGTTCTTCGAATGGCAAGGTTGGCAGTTAAAGAAGCCAATTCAAGAGCAGCGCGTTTGCAAAATCAGACTACACAGGTTTGACGAATTTTTTTAGCTAGACATTTTGATGATTTAGCAACTCGTTCAACGCGTTAAAGATTTGAAATATTGGTCGGGTGAAATCGATCGGTGAGCAAAATTTCCAGGATTGATAGAACTTTTTAGTGAGTTACAAGAGCTTAAAGATGACAATGAAGATCTTTTACGGTACTTTCATAAGCTTCAAACATGCATGACTATTACGAATGAAGCGACTAAATGTAATGAGGCTTGTTTTGCTGTCCGGAGGAAAAGAATTCATGTTAGTCTTATTACCATACTAGCCCGAAAATCCGGCATAGACAAGAACGGGGATGGAACGATCGTTCAAACAATGGGATGACCAAGAACGGGATAACAAGAATGGGAGACAAAAACAGTTCATGGATAGGGATAAAAAGTCGTTTCTAGGGGTAATTTTATGCAAGGAATCGAATGCGGGCATTCCTGCAGCGTGAAAATGCTTTCTTGACATTGTTTCAGCGAAAATCCTACAACAATGTTTGTTTGTTTGCACGGACTAACTTTTTACCGTTAATTCCAAACAGTGGGAGGATTGCGGGGATGTGCTCAGCTCGAAAAGTTAGGCGGAAATGACACCTCGATGAGGTTCTGAACCTCAGGAAATAATTTTTTCCGGGGTGCCCCTTATTCCGGGTGCATTTTGTGATCAAACTTATAAAGTACCATTGGTAATGAAATTCGCATAATTGATGCATCGAAATCGTGAGTATAAAAGGCGACGATTCGATTAGTTGATCACCGTTCGTCGAAGAACAATTGCTTTCAAGTGCTCTGAGTGAACGTTCTCGCTGCAACGTTTGGTTACATTGTTGCAACGTTTGGTTACTCCGATGCAACGTTTGGTTATATCGATGTAACGTTTGGTTACATTGATGTACCGTTTAGTTACACCGATGCAACGTTTGGTTACAATGATGCAACGTTTAGTTATACCGATGCAACGTAGCGAGGTGCCGCCATTCGTGTCGGAGCACTGAAGGTTCGACGGCCCCGAGTGCCGCAGGCACTCGGTTCTAATTTAATATACATTTTTTTGGCCCTTCGAAGGAAGGGACCGATACTTTTTTGCGGGGGAGAGGAGTCTGCAATTTTGCCTTCTGTTCATGTATGATATAGATGTAATGCGTATACAGGAAGTTGGTATGGTGGGCGATCGATCAAAAAATTTGTTCGAAAAAAATTTATTTAGGGAGCGGACTAATTAAGAAATTTTTTTATAATATTTTTTTTTAATTTATAGAATTTTAACAAAACTCCAGATCCTTCAAAATTTATCAAAACTGTTAACTTTGTTCCACCGTTTCAAACCTGTGGTGGTCCTCAATGTAATTTTTTTTTCTTAAGTTGTGCATTATTACGAGATCAGAATTAGGAGCGGTTACTCCAAGGGTCCCATGGTTCGGTGGTACTGGGCTTGTCTCAAGACTGGTTCAAACCCCGCTTGAGGTCAAAAGATTTTCCTTAGTAGTAACGTCTCTTCGGATGGCATTCTCTAGAATGCTCGGCATTACACTTATATTAAAGCTTTTACTATATATTATAGACCTGGTTAGTTTCTCTGATTTCCGTCAAACTTTTGGCTATGTGTTGGAAGAACATACTTTTGAGAAAACTACATTAACCATGGAAGATGAAGAATGCAATTTCATGGTTTGCCAAGGTCAATGCAAGCATAAGCAAATGTATAAATTTACACGATCGGATGGTTGGTGTATGAAAGTGATCTATAGCTGCCATATCAAAATTGAAATCGAGAAATAATCTAAACTGTTTTTTCTAAAATATAAACTTTGTTTTTTTAATGTTAGTACCGAGATCGAGTGCCTATCGGTGCTCAAAGTGGTGCGCCTTAAGCGTTATGTGTCACTGTTGTGTGGTACACCTTCGGCGCACCGCACATGCGATCATGAAGGGTTCGTGCATGATATCCCTGCGTGGCGTCCTATCGACGTTTCCCGGATCACCGTGATTCTACTCCGAGTATTACGAAGACGCAATGGCCTTGGTACGCTGCTATAGAATGCCCGACTTCTTCCATACGATGACCTGCAACCCGAACTGGCCCGAAATCAAGGAAGCGCTTCGACATGAATTCGTGGATGGCACCGTGCTCCAGCAGAACTCCAACATGAGATGCCCTATTCGAGCTTTACAAATTCACCCCTCCATGTCGGTTCAGTACAATCCGTTGTTGGATCGTCGAATTAGTCAGTGATCCAACACTGTCAGATCGAATTTGTCATAAATTTGTCAGTAGCACTTTTGTCGGATCGAATTAGTATGTGCCCTGACACACAGAAGTATAAATCCCCCCCTAAGAGAACTGTTTATTTTATTATGAGTAATAAAGTTTTATAATTTCAAAATTAAACAACCCACTACCTCAATTATCAAGATAAAAATGAGTATTCTTGCACCAAATAAAAAAAGATTTAGCCAACAAAAGTCTACATTAGAAAAATAGATTAAGGACGAGGTAAGACCGGGAAGCAAGTTTTATTCACTTATAAAAATATAACTTGATTAAAGGGGGGTCCAAATCATGGTCTAATCTCAACAAAAAAATTTTTGTAAAAAGTCGTTCCTAGGGGTTTTATGCGAGAAATTGAATGCGCACATTCCTACAGCGTGAAAATACTTTCCTGACCCTAATTTTGCCCCAAATGTGGTAAAATACCTCAAGGAAGATCGTTTGGAAAGCCCAGAAAAAGTGGACAAGAAAAACATTTTCACGCTGCAGGAATGCGCGCATTCGATGCCTCGCATAAAATTACCCCTAGAAACGACTTTTTACAAAGCAAATTTTTTCGAAGATTAGATACATGATTTGTTCCCCCTTTAAGTGAACAAAGCTTTAAATGTCATTTTGTTTACCAAAATTAAGATCGTCACAGGAAAATTTGCATAAAGTTGAAGAATAAATTAGCATAACGTATTAAACCACAGAATAAATTAGCATTAAGTATTAAAACCAAGCATTTCTTTACAAATATTAAATACAAAATTATTAAAATTATGCAGGACGGAAAATAATTACCATTAAAAAAAAATCAAATTTGTAAAAAGAGAGAGAGGCTCTAGCAAAATTGGAAACGCAAAATTAGAAACGCAAAAAGTTACAACAGATGAAAATTGGATATGCAAAAATTTCTTTATTGTCTGGCTTTCTGTCGAACGCAGGGTCGCCACAAGCAACGGCACAAGCTATCGTACGAATTTCGTACGATGCCATCGTACTGCGTCGTACGACAGCTTGTGGCGA
>JAQGCP010002659.1:0-10066 GCA_034699885.1 Acrobeloides thornei | reverse complement strand
AGCGCGTGATTTTTTCTGCACCGCAGGATATTTTAAAAAATTTAACCCATTTTTTATACCCCTAAAAATCCATTTTAAGGGTATAAATATAAAACTTAGGGGGAGGATATTTTTAGGGGTGTGTTTTTTATCCCGCCTCGGGACGGGATTGAGTCTGGGAAGGACGGGATCGATCACTAGTTAAAACGCATTTCCGACAATTAGCGTTGCCTGATTTTCAATAAACTCGTGTTTATTGAAACGATTGGTGGAACAGCATAAAATAAACACGCTTTTATTGAAACTCAGGCAACTTCTTCTTGCGATTTATATTCATTGAAAAAAGTCCGCTGCTTTTTAGTTGAGAAAAATCCGTTGAGAACTGTCTTAGAGCCTTAAAGCTAGAGAAAAATTTAAAAAATTTTTTAGGACTGATTATTATCAAGCACGCTGGCCAGGCTTATATGCAATCTATACCGAAACTCCAGAACGGCGTCGAGTGAATGCCATGTTTGCCATCGTGCTAATTTGCCTAACGTTGAGCATCATTCATTTAATGACCACATTCGGTATGATCTATGGCGCTGTACAGGTATGGTCTATTTGTTTTTTCTTCCAATCTAAAGTAACACATTTTAGCGAATTCATAGCTGGATCTTGCCATGGTTTTTCACTGCGGGCGGTATGATCATTATGTGTACCGCATATGCTGTCTTGTGGTGGAGTGGTGACGTTTTCAATGAACAACTGACAATGTCGGTGGCGGAATTTATCATGAATCTGGCTATTAATGTACTTTTTGGAGCTACTAACACAATAGGGGACCACCCACATGAAAATTTTTTTGGAAATGACCCCTCTAGGGATAAAAAACATGCGGGAATCCGAATTTGACATCTCGAAGCGCAAAAACGGCTTCCCTGATTCAGGGAAAGCCTGTGTATTGAAGCGAAAAGTCGCAAAAATGCGATTTTTGCCTGAAAAAGCGAGTTTTCGTTCCAATACATAATACACCTTCCCTGAATCAGGGAAGAGTTTTTTTCTCACTTTTAGTCACTATGCTTGATCGTGGTTATTTGCTACTACTATCGACTTGTTGGCAAGCTAACTTCTGACAAGCCTAAAGAATCTCCGCCTTTCCATACAAATTTTTATAACTATCCGAACAATGCCCATCGTGTTAAATATGAAGATTTGCCACCATGGTAAAGTCTTTTTAAATTTTTTTTATATCTAAATACCATTTTTAATTTCTTAGGCGCACCGAATGGAATGAATTACCTCCAATCGCTCTAGAACGAAAACTTCGACGACGAGAACGTTCTCAGAGTCCACGTCGGCCGATAATACCAAGTTCAACTATTAGGCGTGAAAGGTCACGATCACCTAGTAAAAGAATACCTCGTTCACTACCTACTACCTCAACTGAACATCTAGTTCGAACAAGATCTCAAAGTCCGGCTGCACGCCAAAAGTCATACGAGGTTCAACAACGGCAGTATGTACGCAGCCCTGAACGCCGATCTCGAACACCAATTTCAGACGCAGTTATTGAAAGTCCACGAGAAAAAATCACATATACACCACTGAGTTCTCAACCTGCGAAAGCAGCACCAGTTCGAGGGAAATCGCCATCGTTGAAATCACGTTCATCAACTCCAGCTGGTTTTTCTCGGAGAAAAAGTCCCCAGCGTGTTAGGTACTTCAATTTTTTAGTACTACTCTGGATTAGGGGGCTAAAATAACCGGAAAAAATTCTTAAAAATAAACCTTAGGGGTATTTTTATGCGAGAAATACCCCTACGAGGCTTATTTTTAAGAAATTTTTTCGGTTCCAGAACCCTGTCATTTTAGCCCCTTAATCCAGAGTATTACCCGATTTTTCGTTTCATAATTTCTTATATTTAGCTTCAAATCAAAGCCAAAAATCTATCAACGAACACCCGAAAGTTCTATCTCGGGAGGAAAAGGTGGTTCCGAAATCCAAACTGTAGTGTAAATATGATGTGCGATAACTGTATTTATTTGTTTAACAAAAACTTTTAAAACCAACAAAAATAAATAAACACAATATTTTCAACGCTAGTTTGTTATAAATTAAGCTGAACCAGCTTGAACCGGCGGCATCATTGCTTTCACCTTTTGAGTTACTTCTTGCAATTTTATAATATGCTTGATGAAATATTCGCCAACACGTCGAGCAACTTTCGTATCTGCTACGATAATCATGTCCTCAAATAAGACTAGTTTAAAAAATTTGATCAAAAAACATTATTAACCTTATCAATATAAAAATCTAGATCCAAAGTCGAATCATCAACTTCACTTCGTTCCAAGGTTTCTTTCCCTAACTCATTGACGATCATCTTGTAGGTCAACAGCTTTCCAGTGAAAGTATCCATCTCGCCTTAAAAAAAGATGATAATCATGTGCTGTAAAATTTCTTAAACATACCACTAGGTACATCCATAAAGCTGGCTAGCTTCTTCAATGGCAGACTTGTATATAGTTTTAAATAGCCACGTAAAATGGGTCCATAGATTTGTGATTCGATTCCTTCCAAAAACGCATTGCATTGACGAATCAAAGGTTCCTAAACTCATACAAATCAATGGTGTAAAAAGAATGAAAATTGAATTTTGCTTTTAAACTGAAAATGCTCAGAAAACTACAATTTTTGTAGGAAAAAATGGAAAATTTTGGACCTTTTTGATGAAAAAATAGGAAATTTTGGTCATTTTTGATGATAAATCATGGTCCCCCATTATGATTTTTGAAAAAATTTCGGCAAAAATATAGGGGGACTATTACGAAAAATTTTCATTTTTTCATGAATGGGGGGAACCACCCCGGATTTCCTCCCTCTCCCAGCTGCGCCACTGCTGCACGTAGGACAATTTGAGATCGGTGGGGAGAGGTCATCCAAAATTTATTCAAAAATAGGGGGTTAAAATTGATATTTTTGAATTTGATCAAATTTATAAGGGAATTCCTTGTGATTTTTTCCCCGATCGCCCCTCACGACACTGTACAAAATCATATGCCCCTACTTTTGCCATATTTCCTCCTTCATAGACAACAATAGTCGGGCTCAAGAACTTCGGGCAACCCTGTTGAAATGCGTTACGGAACTCATCTAGATCACCATTCGACATGCGCAGCATTCGATCACCATTCTTTTCCAACAGCTGAGATTGTATCGACTCATCAATACGTTGAGGTTGAAGGGTAAGACAGATTGCCAAGAGATGGAAAAGTTGTTCGTTTGTCTTGCCAATTACATCATACTTAGTATTTCGTTTTCCTTGAGTTGTCTGTTGCTGTTGAAGGTTCTGAGTGCGTTGAATGTATAACAAACAATTGACGAAGATTTTTGTGGCCTCTCCATAGTTCCGCATCATCATGTGTGAAATTCCAACGAAATAATGAAGCGTCACCAAGCAGCTTGGAACCGTATTATAGAGCCCTAAAGAAAGTAAATTTTTTAACTCATAGACGAATAAAATGACACAAAATTATTGAATTTAAACAATGTTTTGGTTTATTGAAACGAAAACATGAATCAGGTTTTCGTTTCAGTAACCCAAAACATTTTTCAAATTCAATAATTTGGTATCATCTTATTCGCCTCGACGAGTTATAAAAAAATGCTGTGCCCACTGATGCTCCATCATGTCACTAACCTTTCGTGTCCATTTCTAAATATTCCACAGTTCTTAAGGCCTGATGGTAATCGCCTAAGAGTACGTGCGTGCGTAGTAGGCCGATAAGTGAGAAATAGCCCAACTTGAAGTACAACGCATTCCGCCCAAATTCATCCGCGACATCATCTGGATTAAGTCCATCGCGGATAGCTTTCAACTGCACGTTAATCTGCGACTTTTCCAAGAGTGAATAAAGTATGTTCAACACCGGATAAATATTCCAAGCATTCTGGCTTTGCTCAATATCCAATAAATCTTCCACTTCTTCCGCCGTGCGCTTTCCCGGATTCGCCTTGTAGAGGCAGAAAGCTTGAAATTGGTAGACAAACTCGTCAATTATGTCCCATAACCAACCCTAGAATGGCATAAATTTTTAAGAAAATTAAAGGAGGAGGGCTAATTGAGGCGAGTTATCGCAAAAAAATTTTTTGGGAGTTTTTGGCCATTTTAAGGCCAAAAACACCTAAAATGGCCAAAAAAACTCAAAAAATTGCTTTTTTCTCTCGATTTTTCCTCGAAAACATATTTTTTTCATCGTTTCGAACATTTTTTACAATTGTAGAAAAAATTTGTTTGCAATAACTCGCCTCAATTGCCCTCCCCTTTAACTATAGGACTTACATTCGGCAATTGTATCTGCACGGGCTCGTTCTTATTTTCCTTTTGGTGGTTTAGGATTTCAGAGAACAAATCCTGATAGTTCATGTAAGAGTCGAATCGATGTCCAAGTGAAGGTCCACGAGACATTCGAGTATACAAATCACGGTAATATAGCTCTTTGTACAAAATGACGAAGAGTTTTGTCTCTGGTCCTTAAAACTTTTTATTCAAAAAATAGGTATATACAGTAGCGGTCAAAAATTTATCAACACTAGGTAAACGGGTGAAAAAGCATTTTTTGGCGGTTTTCAAATGAGAACGATCCAAACTGATTTTATACTTTTACCTAGGCGTTTTCCTACTGAAAACGCATCCATCATCAACCCCTTATTATTCAAAAGCGTACCAGCTCCGACAATACTTTCTACTACACGATCATCTGGCCAAAGTTTCTCAGAAAAGATTCGCTCAGTAAGATCGGGAAATCCATGCTCATAAAGTCCTTGAATTTCCGGTACATTTTGTTCATCAATCATACGCTTGAAATACTGCAAGTATTGAACCACTTCCTCTGGTACATCCAAATCCGAATAGGAACCTAAAACATGATGTTTACATATAAACATGTGATCAACAACCTCGGCGACCAAAATCTCTTTCATATGCAATATCACGCTCTGGATCTCCTGTTCTAGCTCCACGAGAAAAAGCCATCTTTTAATAACCTATAAATTTTATGTATAAATAAAAAAATAAAACATGTAAAAATGATAAAAGAAAGTGGAGAAAATCGACCGTTGCCAACAGGCACGTAGGGAGGGATGGGGGCAATCCGGAAAATTGTCCCCCCGTCAGGAAAAATTTTGAAAAAGATAATAAGGGTTCCCTTATGTTTTTGTCAAAACCAAAGGTAGCCTGTGGATTTTGATCAAACTTTTGAAAAAAACCACAGGTAGCTGTGGATTTTGGACTTTGGGTCATTACTCCCCCCGTCAGAAAACCCTGGCTACGTGCCTGGTTGACAATTGTTCTAGTGCCCTCTAAAATAGTGAGGTGAACAAGGTCCTACTGCCCAATTTTTTCATTTATTCATTCAAAAACTATATAGAAATTTTGACACTATTACTTTTTCCCCTTGTTTTAAAAAAGTAAGGGGGAAAATCCAATCGGGGGGAGTAATAGTGCCGAAATTTTCGGTGCCGATGTGCAGATGAAAAGAAAAACTTTTTGCTATTTAAAAAGCAGGACATGTTGGTTAAATAAAGTAGAAAATTTAAACCAGCCAAGCCTATTTTCCAATATTTTCGCGCCAATTTAAAAACCTTATCGAATGACACACATTTCGGCATCATTATTTTTTTCAAATTTTTGTTCTCAACATACTTTCTCCAACTTTTACCTTTTATTTTGACTTATTTTCAATAAAAATGTCCATTTTTCACCAAAATTCCCCTCCTTTTTAAACAAAATCGTAATTTTCTGATCATTTTCAGCTTTAGAAAAGCATTTTCCACAAAAAAAAAGTTGGAGAAAAGGTTGAAAAATATCAGGGGGCAAAAGTTCGGGGACACCCAATTAAAAAAAATGGAAAATTTAAAAAATTTTGTAGGGGGTCAGGGAAATTTTAAAAAATAGGGGGTCAGGGAAATTTAAAAAAATTTCCCTGACCCCCTACAAAATTATAAAAAAAATTTGGGTATTCCCGAACTTTTGCCCCCTGATAATAATAATGCCCCACATTTTTGGATTAGGGCCTCCACTAATTGACTCTCGAAATTTTAGGAGCACTAATTCCGCGCTAATTGCAAGTTGGGGAGCTCTAAAGGTCTTCACAGATTCATACGTATAGTCTGTAACATCTGTTACGCGACTCGTACGGATTCTGGGCTGGCACGACTGGAAAACTCGGGTAACAACAATCCGTACGAGTCGTAACCGGAAGAAGTAGTAATAGGAGTAGTAGTAGAAGAAGTAATAGAAGAAGTGCAACGGCACAACTAATAACGCCACTGTTAACGTCATGCCGAGCGCGGCACGACTGATAACGCGCATCCTTAGTCATAATAGCAAAAAATCGTGTTACGACTCATACGGATTGGTATCCGTGGAGACCCTAATTGCAATTAGTGCGGCGGCTCGACGTCGAAATATGCGAATTTTGCATGAAAATTTAAAGGGAACATAACTTTTCAGGGTCAACGAATTTTCGAATGTGATCTTTTACATGTTTAGGCATCTTATAGTGAGCAACTTTACTGAAGATAACATTCGAAGGTTCGTTGACCTTGAAAAATAGAAGAGTCGAGTGCAATTAGTGCTTGTTTCGAAATCGATAAGACGAATTAGTGGAGACCCTTAGATTGTTTAAGAGCATTTTTAGATATTAGATTCATGTTTAAGACTATATTGATCCCTCAAGATGTTCCGAGAAAAGATGCACTATTTTGTATATTAAAATCACTTCAAGAAATTGATGATGCTTCGAACGAATTGTTTTTAATTTTTAATACAAGAATAACTGCTTGCAAAAAACGATTAATATCTATCAATAAGAGAATTGATGTTGTTTGTAGGAAAGCTGATTCGATTAAAGAGGTATTTTTGTATCTAAGATGAAAGAAAAATTCCTTGACCCTGATTCAGGGAATAGATTCGGTGTATTGACGCGAAAATCGAAAAAATTTATTTTCGTCCTGAAAGCTTTCATCTGGGGGTAATTTTATGCGGGGGAATCGATTGTGCACATGAAAAAATGCAAATTTTACGAATTTTTTAATTTCGATGTTACAAT
The DNA here is from genome assembly GCA_034699885.1 of Acrobeloides thornei. Classification (NCBI taxonomy): domain Eukaryota; kingdom Metazoa; phylum Nematoda; class Chromadorea; order Rhabditida; family Cephalobidae; genus Acrobeloides; species Acrobeloides thornei. Next base: position 2,992 of record JAQGCP010002659.1, on the reverse strand, counting down.
TTTTATACAACTATTTGTTGAAATTTAGGTAGAAACATCCGTTGTTTTATATTCACCTATAAAGTTCTTCGAATTACCCCATAAGTCTCAACCAGTAATCATGAAACCAACGTTATTGCCGTGCCATAATTATTCAATTGAAGATAGTCGTGCATCGCCTAGATTATTAGCTTCTTCAACTCATATCCGTGATTCTATTGGTCGAAAGAAAAACTACATCTATTCTTTCTTGAAACCAAAATTTTTTGAGATGGTTTCACAAAAGGGTAAACATGTTTAGTACATTCCGTTGCAAAAATATGTACACCCCGAATTTTCGAGTTTCATCATGTTCTCGAAGTTTTCAGGAATCGAAACCTGTTCCATTCGTATGGCTGAAAACCACGTTACGGAAAAAAACCGCGTCACTTTTCGACTTTGTGACAATTTTTTAAATAAAAAACGGTTTTCAAGTGTTGTAGAGCCGTTTGAAGCCATTTTGGGACCGGAATTGGGAAAGAAGAGTTCAATTTCAACAGGAAAATGCGGCAGAACTTGCTTGTGAAGATAAGATGGAGACCTATAAGCCAAATGGCTATGGAAAACGCGCCTTGATCGTCAAAAATTATGTGAAAGGCCATCGAAGACTTCCAGATAATGTTATTGTTGCGAGATCTACCGAAAACCTTCCAAAACATTGTCGAAAAGTGACGCGGTTTTTTCCGTAACGTGGTTTTCAGCCATGCTCTATCGAATGGAACAGATTTCGATTCCTGAAAAGGACATGGCGAATCTCGATATATATAGATATTGCCAAGGATAGAACTAATGCGCCAATTGTCAGTGATAAATATTCGTGCCTATTAATTGATGAAAAGAAACTAGTAGATGAAAAAATAGGTGCCGACCCATTTTCTACGAAAGAAAGCGAATTGTATCCGAATAGTTTGCTTATTTTTGACGAACTTAAGCAGGACAAGGTTGCGGATTCAATCATAACAAAACCTCTACCGAAATCTATAAAGTCTTTTGAATTTCCGGATTTTCTACAACTGCCTGGTATGTTTATTATCAATTACGCTTTATAATAAACTTTAAATTCGTTTATCTAATGGTTGATAAATTCTTGGAAAAAGCCCATGTTACACACCTAATTTTAGGAGTTATAAAAAATCGATCTGTTGATCACTTCTCCGATCATATGGTATCAAGAACAGAAAGTCAAGCATCCCTTGAACCCATATCAGAAAGTTTATCAACAAACGTTTCAACCAATCAAAAAGAGCGTGAGAAATCCATAAAAGTGCCTGCCAACGAACCTGTGATATTTCAAAAAGATGAAGAAGCGACCAGTTCGCGTGCAATTGAATCCAATGTTGTGCAAGTAGCACATCCACCGCCTCCACCACCTCCTCCTCCTCCACCAATACCACCACCGCTACTCACAACTAGCAATACATCTTTGCCTAGTTTGGATGAAGGTCGTTCGAATTTAATGGAAGCTATTCGGGCTGCAGGTGGTACAGGAAAGGTGAAGTTAAAACCTATTGAACCAAAACAAGTGAGTTTAATCATGATTGTATGAAAGATGATGTAATTTGTGAATTCAGACTCCTATAAAAACTCAAGAACCTGCTTCAAGAATGGTGGTCGAGGATGCAACGGATGATTTGATGGCTTCATTACAAAAGGCATTGGACAAACGTCGAAGAGGTGATTTATTTATTCATGAGCAAAATCACGGCTCCCCGTGGCCCCATAGGTCACCAGTACGGGTGGCCTACGGGGGAGTCGTACGGTTGACAGTGATCAGTACGGATCCGTGACCGTATTGTTCAACTTAGGAACGCACCCCTGCCTATCCCCCTGTTAGAAATCGTTAGATTTTTTCAGACCCCCTCTTGGTAAACATAAAGATGGCCCCTAAACTATATATTTATCGTGTCTAGTTTAACTTTACTATTTAAGGCATATCTGGTCGTGCGGATAAATTTGCTAATCTGGAAAATAAAAAACGCTCAGGAAACTCTCAGAATAGTGTAGAGCCATTGTCCAGGTTGCGTGAAGTGGTATAATTATAAGACTATTCAATTTGTATGAGCCATTAAATTTATAGATACCCGCACCACAACAGCAGCAGCACAGTTCTATGAAATTTTCATCAGATGATGAAGATTGGAGATAATATACATTTTGTTATTTAAAATTTTAATCAAATAAATTATTATTATTATTTATTACATTTAAACAAATTGTTGATTCAAATTTTATATCTTACGAAATATCAAACGACCATCAGAGGTCGAAGTTGGGCCCGAATCATGCGGGCCTCATGGGCCGAAGCCCGGGCCCAACGGACCTAAGCCCACTATCAAGGCCCAGCCCTTAGGTTCAGGCTTGAGCCCGTTTCGACCTCTGACGACCATATCCCACCGTTTTTTTATATTCGTTGAGAAAAGTCCACCCGCGATTTTTTATTTTGTTGTGACATGTCCTAGAGATGCTGGGTGCGTTCCTAAGTTGAACCGTACGTACGGTCAACCGTGAACCATACGGATCCGTACTGATCACTGTCAATCGTACGGCTCCCCGTGATCCGTAGGTCAACCGTACGACCCCTTACACACAAAACGATTGGTGTCAACAATTAAGAATACCAAACCTGGTGAAGCCGAAACACCACGATGGTGTTAATTGTTGACTTTAACACCAAAAAAAATTTAGCCATAAAGGAGTAGCACCACCATTTTTGGCCAAATCTTCTTGACATCAATCGTTCTGTGTGTACGGGGTCACGGGGAGCCGTACGGTTGACAGTGATCAGTACGGATCTGTACGGTTCAACTTAGAAACGCACCCGCTTTGGCTAGTAAATTCTTAAAGTGATTTAGGCTAATGACTAAATAAATATTTTATGCAGCGTCGGCCACTGAAACAAGAGAATTTGCGGCCAAAGTTTGATCCCAGTGTTTCTCCACAACATTCTCCAAATCCAGAACCCGCTCGAGGTGTC
>JAQGCP010002658.1:0-10067 GCA_034699885.1 Acrobeloides thornei | reverse complement strand
ATTGCGTTTGAAATTTTGAATTTGTTACAAGCTCTTCGTTGTAATACACAAACTTTTTTGAATTCAAAATTTCAAACGCAATTTTCTCGAAAACTACAACGATTCAGAGCATCTCGTAAAAACAAAAAATGCTCCATTCTTCATGAACTTTTTGAGTATCAACAAAAATTGGCAACTTTTTTCCCCTGGTCCTTTAACTCACCATTGTTAGCTGATGATGAAAAAATAGGCTTCTGCACGTTGATTTCAGCTGTAGTTGGCAGAATTTTGTCATTTAAACCATTTATCACATTGGATGGCCTTAATTCGGTGGGTCTAGAATGAAATTTTCGTTTAAAAAAAGGTTTTGAAAATGTTGATCAGACCTTCTTTGTGCACCAGGTGATTGGGTCAAGTTGGCAACATGCGTTTCTTTTGGTGACGCTTCTCGTATAAGACTATCTAAGCGAGCTTCGGCTGCAGGAATCTAAAAAATATTGTACAGTCACAACTTTCGATGGTTTTCCCTCCAACACGACCACGCAGGGATGCATTGCAAAAGTATAAATACAATCAAACTCGATTTAGTGATCCCCCAGCGCTCGCCCCCTTCCCGGTACTCATACTTTAGTTGGTATTTGTGACGACATGGTGGTCGCAGAATGATATCCACTCGACGGTGTCGTGCTTGGAGGATTGGAAATACTACTAATTGGAGAGCTGTTGCAGCTAGGAATTGATCTAAAAATGAGTTAAATTTCATCCGCATATTTCTCGAAATGAACATACACATTTGGTATTGCTTGAATCTCGGAAGTGCTGGGCGCAAAGCCGGCTGCAATAGCCGCTTGTTGCTTAATTTCGTGACGGAATTTCGTCACATAGCTTTGCCTTGGCTGATACCTTTGTGACGGACGTCTTTCAAATGTACCACTTCGTCGAAATTTATTTGAACTCTCACGGTGCACATTCTCGTATTCGGTTCTCCCTCTAAAATGTTCAGATTAAACGTCCACATGGCACGAAGCTTGTACTTTAACCTGTACTTAAAAGTACTTCCAAGACGGAATAGTTGTCCTCTAGGTTGTCTTGATGTCCGATGGAATTTTAGTCGGAAGAACGTATGATGCTCTATGGCGCATTTCCACAAATGTTTGCAAGCTTTGTGTGAAGATAGTTCAAATACAAAGGTGTGCAGTTGAATTTGTCCGTTATTCTAAAGTAAAGAAATTTAGTGTCGAGAACGGTACATCAAGTGGTGTCGTGGCTATGCGCTTGGTTTGCACGTTGAAGGTCGAGGGTTCGATCCCGGTCCCTCGACACTCAATTTTTGAGTGCCGATCCCTAATTTAGTGTATGGAACTTTTTTTTCATACCGATTGATCTGCATCTTCTTCTACGACCAAAGTAATTTTCTTATTCCGAAAATCTAAGCGCTGAATTTTCTCCCAGAAGAAAAGCCCAATTTTCTGCATTCCATCGAAGACCAGCATTCCGGTTGGCGTCAAGCCAAGCTTATACTTGTTGCCGTCTTTTCCCTCAACGATATGCATGTCTACACCGTATAATTCGATCCATTTAGCTTTGTCCAAATAATTGCTCTCCGCCATGGCAGGGGTTTGCCCACTAAAATGGCCAAGTTATGACTTGTAACAAGTCAATCCCTACCGAAAGTCCTTGAATTTCTCCAAGATCGCGGCTTCCATTTGTTCATCCTGTTCTGGGTGAAAACGAAACTCCGAAACAAACACCAAATCGTGCTCTTTTGGATTGTAATCACCAAATTCCGCTGAAAAATATGGTCTTTTATATATGTTACAGTTTTATATGAAAGAATCAATAAAAATAGGTCTGGATTTAGGCCTAGGCTTGGGCTTGGGTTTAGGTTTAGGCTTAGGCTTAAGCTTAGGCTTAGTTTTGGGCTTAGGAATAAGTTTAGGCCTGGGCTTGGGCTTAAACTTAGGCTTGTGCTTGGGCTTAGGCTTGGGCTTAGGCTTAGACCTAAGCTAGTTTTATCTGATAAAATGCTAACATAATATATAAATTAGTTCTTACATTGTAGTGCTAAAGCTGCAAGCTCGGTGGCAATATCCTTTGGACATACCAATTTTCCGGTTTGAATATCTAACTTCAATTGTAAGAAAAATTGATACCTGAAAATTTGTATTAGTGCTGAGAGCGTGATTGTTTTTCTTACCTAGTAAGTTCTTCCTTTAAATGTCTGGGTTCAGAAGAATAAAATTTCACTTTGAATCGGAATGTGTACGGTGGGCCAATGGGCACTTGTTTCGAAATTCTTTTGAGGGGGTCTAGCCAATGCTAAAATGGTCGTTTGTCAAGTTTCGAAACACCTAATCTCGACAAAAGATTGTCGAAATTATTTATTACTATGCTTACATGAACGTGATAATGATCTGTAAATTGCAGTCCAAAATAATCTCTTTCTTCCAAATCGAGTGTATATAAGACATGGTCATAAACTTCTTGGCCGAAAGCTTTTTTCTATACGATAATTTGTATACGTGCAGCTGAAAAAAAAACTTACCGAGATTACAATATTTAGATCAGTGCCATCCAATAGAATGATTTTACAATGACACTCTTTGCGAGGGTCTAAATCCGGCATAGTTTGATATGGCGCTCGTTGACGTTCACCTTCGCCACGACGTTTGGTCGAACGAAACCGTTGGCTGAAGCTGCGAAGAAAGCCAGGCATTTTTGTGTTTGGAACGCCCTATACCTAAAAATGATAAACTAGCAACTCACTTTATTATTTCGCGATAAAGCATTGATAACACATCAGCGTATAGAATAATTGTGCAAATTTCAATATAAAATATATTTCATAAAAATAAAAATGTGCTCTCATTTTTGGGAATTTTGGAGCTCAGATTAACACGCCGAGACGTGGAAATCCAATTGGGCAAAAGTTTTCGGATCCGACCGGGACTCGAACCCGGACCTCTTGGCTACCGCCCAAATGCACTACCATTGTGCTACCGAGACCTCCAACTAATGCCTATTTTCTGGTGAATATTTGGCTTATAAAAATGTGTTCTCATGTAATTTTGGAAAATTTCAAGTTAGTAATACATAGTCAAATGAGACAAAATCTTTTAGGGTCTTCAATTTTGATTATACGTGGGCAGGAGGGGAGGAAGTTCTTAAGATTTAAAAAAAATTTTTGTTCGAAACGAACAACTTGAAACGGAATTTCCGAAACAGGTGTAGAGTGAAATGTGCCATAGTTTACCCTAATAAGCCTAATGAGTAAAAGAGTTATGGGGGGGGGGGGGATAAAACTAAGAACCCCCGGAGCTATTGTGGATCAGGGAGGTCATCCCAGGATCGAAAATCGAAAAAAAATTTTCTAACCCCCCTAACCCTCTAACTCATTAGGCTTATTAGGGTAAATTATGGTGCTTTTCACTCTGTGCCTACTTTGGAAATTCCGTTTCGAAAAAAATGTTTCAAACAAAAAATAATCAAATAAAAAGCTTTAACAATAGGAAAAAAACTTAATTTAAAGCTCAAGAAATATATTACAAATAGCTACATAACAGAAAATTTAAATAGGAAAAAGGGCAATTTTGAATGATATTCGAAACCAGCTAAACTAACAACAAAAACACGAAACATCCGCAACATTGAATTATTCAAAGGAGCATTTCGAAATCGGAACATGAAATCAGCTAATAGCCCCCGCTAATAAATACAAATTTTTTTATATATCTCATTATTCAGATAATGGCTAGGATATTAAAGTAAATATAATGAAAGCTTATGAGTACCAATTATTGAAAGATTTACGAGTTTCATGTCTCCGAGTTAAAGGAAGATTGGAATGCTCTGAAAATGACGATTTTTTGAGAGAAAAGTGGTGAATTTTGATGGAAAAATTGACAATTTTGAACATTTTTCTGTGAAAATATGGAAAACTTTGGTGATTTTTGGTAAAAAATCATAATGGTGGACCATTATGATTTTCAAATTCTTTGGACAAAAACATAAAAGGGACCCTTATGATTTTTTATATCTTCTCTATCGATTTTATCGAAAATTCGATTTTGACTTCTCGACACCTGAAACTTCGAAACCGAAACTTTTTAATCAAATTGATTATTTTTTTCTTCTGGTCTAGGCTTAAGCTTAGGTTTAGGCCTAAGCCTAAGCTTAAGCCTAAGCTTAAGCCTAAGCTTAAGTCTAGGTCTAGTCCTAAGCCTAAGCCTAAACCTAAGCCCAAACCTAAGCCCAAGTCTAAGCTTAACACGGGAATACTTCTTCAAAATTCCAGGATATTCTATTGATTCAAATATTCCTTTTACAAAATACAAATGTAAAGTTTTGTAAAAAAATCTTCAAATATTACAACAAAATGCATAAAAAATGAGCTGATTCACATGAGAAAAGTGCATGCAAAGAATAACCTGTAAAAGGACAGCCTGCCATCAATCGATAACCTTTTGACCTTACTTCATACAGAGAAAGACCACTCAAATTTGCATAATTAAGCGACCCCTGACAGATGGATTGGCATGAGCATAAAGGAAATCGCCGGAAACACCTCCAATTTATGATCATAAAGCACGTCGGTAGATTTCACACAAGTCACAAGACAATTTTAGCCCATTGGATGAGAGAAAATATGGCTCACGGCAGACCAAAACCATGTACAAAAGTTGCGAACAGAAAATTTAAAAACTTTCGTTTCAAATAACATATGTTTTTGCGATAACCACTACACCATGATCACAAGTCACCAAGTTGTTCACTTTTCTCAACTTTTGGCACCATTTTGGTCTGCCTTGTGGCCTCTAGCCGAGAGTTCCAAGACAAGAATAAGATTCATTTAAACAAAAATAATTAACCATCAAAAAGGTTTATGTATTGCTCAAATGGAATACAAAAACACGTTGGACACAGCAGGACAGACAATGGGCTTGAATGAATGACGGGAACTTCGGGTATGAATGGCGTGAATGGCGCCAAGGACAATGTCAAAACTGTCAGTAGCGGAGGAGGAAAAGAATAATGCCATAATAAAGGGAAAGCGTTAGGAAAAACGTATACGCGCGCGGCACAATGGAAAAGGTAGCACATCTCTTTGACGGAATGGGCATTCTCTCTCAGATTGGCGCCATACGGCAACCATATGCTCGATGGGGTCACACAGGACATTACACAAGAACAAAAAACGTTACGATCATAATCTGGAATGGGATTTTTACTTTGTAAGAAGTTTTATCCATTTTACGATTTTCGATGCTCGCACGAGCTGATGCTGCTATCCGATTTCTATGACGATGTTTTTTGACTCACATAGGCATAGCAAAATGGCTTCGTTTCAACAACAAAAAATTGTTTTTGAAACGAAAATTTTCAAATGTTTTCGTTTCAATAACTCAAAATAATTTTCAAAATGGATAATATGTGTATTAAAACGGAAATGGGCCTGTTATCCTAGCTAGTAGGTTGGAAGGCTGACAAGCTAGTAGGATGGTAAGCTAGTAGGATGGCAAGCTAGTAGTCTAGAAGGCTGGCAAGCTAGTAAAATGGCAGGCTCTACTCTCCAAAATTCATATATCAAATCAAGGGCAGGGAAGAGTTTTCACGTTTAAGGAATGCGTGCAATCGATTCCCCACCTAGAAAACCTGTTTTCCTGCTAAATTTCGAAATTTTGTTCATTTTCGTTTCAATACACATAACTCCCTTCCCTGAATCAGGGTCAGGAGAACATTTCCATGTTTCTTTCTGTTTAAAAATAAATATAAGAGATTGAAAATTCTAAAAATATTCGCACTGTTAATAATAAAAACAAGAAAGAAAGAGAGAGCGAAACCTCAAATTTTCATAAGGATAAAAGGAAACGAAAATGAAAAGACAGATGTTCTTTCACAAATTTGTGTTGCACGTAAATTCGCTCGTCGAAGAAACAAATCGACCAAATCCATAAAAGCCGTTCGTTATGAAAAGAAACTCTGAAAAGGTGAACGAGTATAGATGTGACCAGCGCCGATAATCAATGAAAGACGCGAAAAAACAAGATCAAGTTTCTGTCGCATTTTACTCTTTCTCGGAAAATTCACCACACGGTCAGTGCTTTTTGACTGTGTTGCTTATAGCTCGAAATAAAGGCGGAATTTTCCATCTGATATTATAAAACAGTTTTTAGCATTTGGATCTTTCTAATGCCCTTAAATATGCGGTTTTGGCGTTATGTTTTTGTTAATAATTATTCATCTTTTTTACAAAATTTTAGTTTATTCTCAACTATTTTAGCTACACAATCAAAAAAAACATGGGTTTTGAGGTCAAAAAATGTCCAAAACACGATCAAGAAAATTTTTTAGATTTTTTGAGTGTATTTTTTGGATTTTTCGGTCAAAATCACCCCTAGAAAGGTCATTCATAGGTCGGCAAGGGGGGGGAGCCTCCCCCTGACTGACGCACGCATAGACCCAAAATTAAGGGGGGATCACCACATGGACCCCGCCGAATATGAAGTATTCCATAAAAATTGGGTGTCGGTTAAAAAAAAGATCGTTTTTTTAAATCTTAGACCAATTAATTAAACAATTTTTCTACTCGACCCTACTTTGGACCCCTCTTTAAGGTCATAACTCTATGTAGGAATTGAATTGAGAGCTTGTTGACCACTCTTGAGAAACTGGTGATCTGCCCTACAACTTTTATATTGCCACCTATATAAAGTTTTTGCTCCAATAAAAAGTTCTACTTCAATTTTTGAGGCATACTATGATTTTTCTCTTGGTATCTGACAAAGATCGCCAAAGTACTTTTGACCCGGTTATAGACAAATGGAATTGAACGAAAATGAAGCATAAGTTAAAATTATGAATATATATGTTATGGGAAAATCTGAACTGATCAGACCTTGGGCTAAGCCTAAGCCTTTTTTCCCGGGAAAATCGGATCAGTTCAGATTTTTCCGAAAAAAACAGATTCTCCCGTAACACATACAAATTTAAAGAGGCTAATTAAAATATTCCCTTTCAGAAAACGGTTTTAGATTTGATAATGAACGCGTAAATAGGTCCAAGAAAAATCGAGTGCACCGCAAACAAAGGCGCACGCGTTTTGTGAAAAAAAGGCGAATTCGCTCAAATTTATTACTCACTTTGATGAAGAAAAACACTATGCCCGTCCTCGGAAAAGTGGACACCAAACTTCGACTATTTGGAGACTCACGATGTCTGACGATCTCCAGTTTCCATTCGCTCTATACAAGATGTCCACTAGTCATAAACAAAAAAGGTGTGCGAGCTCAGGATAGGATTTCGGAGATCCGAAGTGGAAAGAAAACTCCGGATCGGTTTCAATTTTCAAGCGACGGCTAGCACCTTGAACAAGTCTTAAGAAAGTGTGTTTATTCTCCATATACTATGCGATTAGTCGAGAAATGATCAAGAATGACTCACGATCATTGAAAACAATCTAGCTGACAATATAAACTCAAAAAATTGTATTACAGGGTGTCCCAAAAATGGATGTTTTTGATTTTTGGGACCTGGAAATTTGTTCCTAAAAATGACTCCTATACGGGTACTTTGATGTGGGGAATCGATTGCGCGCATTCCCGAACTCTGAAAATGCTTCAAAAATTACTCCTTCCAGATAGAAAAAATGCAAAAAATGACCATTTTCGAGCTTAAAACTAGTGACCGTCATATCTGCAGAAGAAGCTCGAAAAAATATGTTACAGGTGACCATCTCAGATTTTTGAAACTATTTGGTGGTTGTGGAATGATATATTCAACATTTCACAACCACCAAATAGTTGTAACCGTGGTGTAGTGGAAGCGTTGTTGACTTTTAGATTTAAGGCTCGGGTTCGACCCCGCCCGCGTCGATATTTTTTTGCCTTCTTGTGACGTTTATTTTGTTAAATCGCTAGTTTAAGTGTTAATCTATAAGCATGTAGCAAAAATTTTTCGTAATTCACAACCACCAAATGGTTGTAACCATGGTGGAGTGGAAGCGTTGTTGACTTTCAGTTTTAATGCTATGGTTTGATCCCACTAGCGGCGATATTTTTTTTGTTTTCTACAAGAAGACAAAAAATATAAAAAATTTTTTTGTGATTTTTGCTTCAATACGCCTCCTGAAGCGTTTTTTCGCTTCGAAAATGTCAAATTCGGATTCCCCGCATATTTTTACCGCTAGAAGTTCATTTCCAGAAAAAAATTTTCGAAAAACTTTTCACGTGGGTGGCCCCTCTAGTAGCTCCAGAATTAGGTCAAAAGACTGAATTTTACCCCCGAAAAAATGCAATTTTTCCGCCAATATAAAATTGCAAAAATCCGATTTTTTATTGGTACACCCTGTAAGGCAATCATTTTTTCATTCAAAATCTCGTTCCAAATCGCAAATGGGCAATTTGCATCTGACCAAAAATGATGACGGTTGTTTTGAATTTTTGGCGCGCATAGCCCGAATGAGAAATCCACTGAAGCGGAATCAAAGGCTCAAGGAAATGTGTGTCTAGAACCAGTAATTTCGAGTCGGTCTTTTCAACAGCACAGGTAGGGTAAGACCTAATGCGATGATGGGAAAGCTGCCCCAAAAAGGCGGACAATGAAAAATCGATGACAAGAGCAAGAACAAGAAAAACGAAGGGCTAGCTTTTCAAACAACTCATTTGTTTACAAAAGGATTGACATGTATTTTCATGTGAATGAGGCAACGAATTTTTGGAATATCTTTCATCTTGCAACAAAAACCGACGACTACATTATATATAATGTCATCGGTTTTTGACTTGAAACTATCAGGTACATGTTTTCGTTGTAATACAAACAATTTCAAATCTCCAACTTCATATGCAATTATCTCGAAAACGATATGGTAAGTTGGTAAGTTAAGAGAGGGGAAATTCATGTACCAACGCGAACAGTTAAGCTAGCGAAATTGCTACCATTTTCCGCATCGGGAACGTGGATTTCCGAAAAGACTGGATTTATGTAAAACCGGATGGATAGATAGATTGGGATAAAACAAAGTCGTGCATGAAAATCAATCAAAACGATTGGTGGGAGAGAATTTTTTCACTATCGTCTTAATCAGGGTTAACAATAAAACTAGGTCTAAAAATCGTTAGCTACACAGGGTGTCCCTAAAGTTCGTGTACACCCAAATTAATTTCATGTGAATTTTATTCATGATAGAAAACTTTTCATAAAAAGTGATGTTCTACAAAGTTGTTCGTCGTGATCTCAGGAACAACTTTGTAGAACATCACTTTTTGTGAAAGGTTTTCTGTCATGAAGAAAATTCTCATTAATTAGGGTGTACACAAATTTTGGGGACATCCTGTATTGTCTATTTCACGAGAAGTTGGAAAAAAGTTGGCGCTTTATAATGCAATGGATAAAGAAGCTGACTGTCCGATCTGGCAAGTTAAGCAACGTTGCGACAACCAGGTTCGATCCCCGTAGGGGTAAACTTTTGATTTATAAATAAAAAATTTTATTTTCAGGGAGAAATTTCAACATCCCCGAAAATAAAAAAAAATTGATTTTTCGTCAAAAATTCGATTTTCGCAAAAATCGATTTTTCGCAAAAAATTCGATTTCTCGCCTAAAATTCGATTTTTCTCAAAAAATTCTGTTTTTTTCAAAAATTCAATTTTCGCAAAAAATCGATTTTTTGTCAAAAATTCGATTTTTCGCAAAAAATTCAATTTTCGCAAAAATCAATTTTTCGCAAAAAAATTCTATTTTTCGCCAAAATTTGATTTTCGCAAAAAATTCGATTTTTCGCCAAAAATTCGATTTTTCTTCCAAATTTGATTTTCGAAAAAAATCAATTTGTTGTCAAAAATTCGATTTCTCGCCTAAAATTCGATTTTTCTCCAAAAAATCGATTTTTCTTCAAAAATTCAATTTTCGCAAAAAATCAATTTTTCCGCAAAAAATTCAAAAAAGTTTGTGTATTACAACGAAAACATGTACAGGGTGTTTCAGGTGAAATGTCCCTATTTTATTTTGCCATAACTTTTTTCTGGAAAATGATTTTGAATTTTCGACTTTTGGAAAATAACGAGCTAATTTGTCCATTTTATGCATAT
>JAQGCP010002657.1:0-10070 GCA_034699885.1 Acrobeloides thornei | reverse complement strand
GTACCGTAATTTTTACCCCCCCCCCCTCTCTGTTAATAAAAATCCTACATTGAAAAAATCCCATAGATATCATAGAAGCTGATATAGCTATCACAAAGATAAACGATTTCATCATTTTTAGAGAATTTAGGAGTCCCAAAATAATCTAACCAGCTTTTGCTCAATTCCGACTGTCGAAAGTGGTGATTTGAGATTTCTGATACGAACAAAAAAGTGAAAAAAAGAGGACTTGTATCCCATGACCAAAAGTGGAAGGAAAAAATCAAATTGTACAAAGAAAACTTGTTTCATCACTTGTCCAACAAGCTACTTTATGGTCAACAAAAGAAGTGAATTTTTATGGGGATAACAAAAGTGAATATACAATGAGAAAAGTGATAAGATCTAATAGGAGAGAAGATTGTTATAAGGTTCAATTCATATATTCCATAAAAATTTTAATGCGCAATACAGAGTGATTCACATGAACCCGTACATTCGAATATTCTATATTTTATCGATATTTTTCAATTATATTTTATTTGAAAATGAAACATAACAACAAAAAAATAAGTAACAGCTATTCGAAGTGGCCTCCTTCTGCTGCGACGCAGGCCTTAAGGCGCTTAGGGAAGTCATCCACTATCTTCGCCAGAGTTTCCACCGATATTTCGTCCCATGCCTTGATTAGCGCTCGCTTCAAAAATTCAACTGTTTTGTTTCAGGTGCATCATCTGACCAAATTTGGTTGTTTTGTGGGTTGAAGGCCTGAAGAGACGGTGAGTTGAACCAAACTTTGGAGGAAAGTTGTGCTGAATGATCCTATATTTCAGACATATATTTTTTGACCCTCTATCAGGGTAGCCTATGTTAAAAAATAAATTTTTTCAACTTTTTTATTTTGGCTCCAAATTCGATGATTTTTGGTACTTGGGAGTTTTCGAACATGGGTTACCCCAATATGGGGTCATGAAAATTTTTTCGGGACTCGTGCCAACCGATTTCTCGTACCCAAAAGTACCAAAAATCAGCCAATTTGAAGAAAAAATTTTTTTCGAGAAATGTACTAAGCGTGCACCTCCCTAAAAACTCATAGTTTAGTAATAAGATTTGCTAAAACAGGTGAAAATAAAACTAAAAGCAATTTTCCGCGTACTTATTTTCTTATAAGAAAAACCCATAGCATTTATACTTGCCGCGGGATTTATGTTTATACTTTTAAAAAATGCATGGAAAATTGAAGCGGGGTATTCGCGGCGAGTTTTTTATACTCGTACCGCCAAGCGGCAGCACCAAAAAGCAATGGAAACCGTGCAGCGGGGCACGCGCGGTATGACAAAGACAAATTGCTTCATGTGGGAGTCGAACCTGAGCCTTCTGCATTCGCGATATGTGCCGCGGAACATATTAGCCAATTTAGAACCAAATTGGTTCCACGCGGGATCGCCACATGGTGTAGTGGTTAGCGCGTTCAGCTAGCAGCCATGAAGGTCGAGGGTTCGATTCCCGGGTGCGTCATTTTGTTTTGACCTCATTTTTGACTATCAACTTCAAAGTCAAATATCTCGCCACTGTTAAATAATTTTTATATACGCTTTTTTGTATATGTTTGAGGAACTAAGGCACTGTATTTTCATAAAAAATTAAATTTTTAACATTTTTCTAAGATGAAGAAAATCGACTTTGAAAAGTTCAAAGTAATTTTTGACTATGTTAGGATTAACGGATTTCGAAAATTTTTATCAACATTTATTCGGCCATTGTTCAGCTGTCATTTAAAAAAACCGCATAGAAATTCGTTAGAGGGGCTGCGAGAACGGCTAAAAACATTGATGTTGCAAACCAAAATGAACGCTCTGTAGATAGGGGATAGGTGTGTAGGAAGCCAAAAAAAAGATATCGGAGACAAAAAATTTTTCGTTTTTTACCCTTTGGGAAAAAAATCGAATTTTCAAAAAGTTCTTCAAATAAGCTGATTTTTGTACTCCGGAATTTTTCGACATGGGGAACACGATAACGATATTATTTCTTAACAAAAATTTTTGAAAAATTAA
Organism: Acrobeloides thornei; assembly: GCA_034699885.1. NCBI lineage: Eukaryota > Metazoa > Nematoda > Chromadorea > Rhabditida > Cephalobidae > Acrobeloides > Acrobeloides thornei. The sequence goes on along the minus strand of JAQGCP010002657.1, from coordinate 8,037 downwards.
AAAATTAGAGGGTTATCCCCTAAAAATTAAAAAATATGCGAATTTCACAAATGGGTCCAACATTAAATTTCGTAAAAAAAAACATATTCTTCGTTTTCAGGAAAATTTAAATTAAAAATGGTCGAAATTCACTAAAAATTATGAAAATTTCGATTTAAATTTTTTTAAATTTAAATTTTCTCGAAAACGAAGAATATATTTTTTACGAAATTTGGAATACTACTGTTTTTCGATGCGCTTTATCGATTTTTCAAAAATTCCTAAGGAATTCAAATTCAGGTTTTCGTTTCGATACTCAGAATCATTCAAAATTTTTGAGAATATTTACATATTGTGTCCTATTGATCAACTAATAACATGCAACAGACCGCATGTGAAAATCTTTAAATTCGCTGAGATATTCAACTTTTTGCGGGGGGGGGGAGATTTTGCTAAATGACATATTTCAGAAATATATTTTTAATAAAAATTCATATTTTAAGAATAAAATTTGCTAAAACAGGTGAAAATAAAACCTCAAGCAATTTCCGCATACTCATTTTTTATAGGAAAAACCCATACGCCTTTTTCGGACTAAACATAGTCGGATGACTTTTTGAACTCATACGTGAAGATACAAGAAAAATTTTCATTGCTTAATAAGTATACATGTCTTAATATTCCACTGAGCTTGAACTCCTCTGGTATACATGTCTCAATATTCCGCGGAGTTTGAACTCCTCTACCGTCCCCAAATGAATTTTATTTGCCGAATTATAGAATTCTGCATATTTGGTATAACCATACTTAACGTAATATTAGCCGTCTATGTTATCCTCAAAAAATCCACTCAAACTATGGGTCATTACAAATATTTACTATTGATCCAAGTTTTGTGGAATTTCTTCTTCGACTCAATCTTGATCTTGTGGCAACCCGTACCTATTTTTAACGCTAATAATGCGGCAGACTTGAGCAATAGGTTTATAATGGCTTATTCGAATGGAATTTTTCGTTATCTTGGACCATACTCGATGTATACAATTTTTGCAATTTTATTTCTGGTTATAATTGGAATGTCACATTCGTTGTATTTTAATATGGTCTATCGAGTTTTGGCGGTGTTTTATGATTCAAAATTCGGGTTATTAATACAAGAGCCCTTATGGTTATGGAGAATATTTTTTGGTAGTTTAGGGATTGCAATATTGGTTTTTGAATGTAAGCATAAGTTTGGGGGAGCTACTTCGACTTGGAAATAGGCAAAAAACAGTTTTTTGACATATTTACCCATTTTAATGTGCAAAATTGTTTAAATATGCTATTTAAATTCATTTAAAAAAATTTAAATAGAGCATCCATTATTTTACTATTTTAGCAAAAATTTGGAGCAAATTCTTAAGAAAATTTAGGACTTTACCCACTAAAATGGGGTAAATATGTCAAAAAACTGTTTTTGCTTATTTCTAAGACTTCTTGAAGTCTAAATTAAAAACGGATAACACCTTCCTGTAGTAAAGTGGGGTCGAGGAATCGATTGCCGTCGTTATTTTCTGGTGAAAAAATTGTTTTAGGACTTTGCCCATTAAAATGGGGGTAAATATGTCAAAAAACTGTTTTTGCCTATTTCCAAGTCTTCTTGAAGTCTAAATTAAAAACGGATAGCACCTTCCTGTAGTAAAGTGGGGTCGAGGAATCGATTGCTGTCGTTATTTTGGATGTTCTCAAAATTTTTTGCTTTTGCTTCCTATGTATCAGGCTCCCTTAGATCTATGTTTGTGCAAAAAATTAGAAAATACTACGCAGTAGTTTAGGAGATAGAGCATTTTTTGTGAAATTTTTAGGGTCAATAATCGGTTTTCCTGATCTAAGTATGGGTTTCTGAGGTCGCCGACCGTCGTTTTTGGCACTTTTGTGCTCAAATCGAGGTCGAGGAATCGATTGGTGTCGGTTTTATCCAAATCGGAGTCGATCCGGAAAAGTCGATTCCGTGACAGGGACCAATGTCCTATCAATTTTATCGGACACAAAAAAATCCCTAACCCTTGACCCGCGACCCTTAGACAATGGGTGGTTCTTACAGAGACTGCGTCTTAAGCAATCACCTATCTTAGGTGCAGTTGAGGTGAAGTTTGCCCACTTGCGCACTACTATGACGTCACATGAGTGGTAAGATGTTAGGGGTGTGATTGATGGAGGATTTCTATATTTTATCCCTGAATAAATCGACCTCTCAACTTGTAGGTAAGACTTTCGGGGAATAACATCTTGGTTTTCACATTTCTATAAGAGCCACCCCGGAAAGAACAGAAATCGTCGAAGTCCGATCCTGTTCTGTTTTTTTTACATATTTTTTTGACAAAATTTTAGGGCCTTTATTAGTCCTAGTGTTCTACCCAAAAGACATCAACACACTATACAACAATTCTATAAAAGCTATGCCAGCTATGAAAGATGTCATCCTTCTCGAACCATCCACTACTGGCTGTGATGTTCCTACTTGTGGTACAGTTTCTGTATACCTCCTAGGAGGACAAGAAGGGATCGCAGTTTTGGCAATCTTCGCCTCTATCCTTATCATTGGATCTATTTATCATAGACGTATGAATTATTTGAGGACCCAAACTACAATGTCTCAGACTACAATGAATTTGAATCGAATGCTTATGACAGCGTTGATTGTACACCTTGGAATTATTGGAGCATTTTTGATTGTCCCTGTTACGGTGCTCTATGCTATTATGTTGTTTGGGAATGAAAATAATAATATTATATTGGAAGTCATAATTCTTGTGTTTTCATGCCATTCATTGTTTGATATCCCTGCTATGTTCCTTTTTATTACGCCTTATAGAAAGTTTATTGTTGGGAGTTTACGGAGTGCACTTCGAAAAGTTGGACTGGATAAGTTTCTAAAGAATGATCAAGTGGTGATGGTTCAACAAGTGCAAAGTTCAATGGCAATAAATTCTAGTCAAATTCATAGTCAAAATAGGGCGTAGAATTTTATAATGAAATTTTCTTTTTAATAAAAATTTTCATATATAGTTCATTTCAGCTGGAGTGTAAAAAAGTTACGGAACCATATAGTAAAGTGGTAAATCTTTTGCATTTCACTCAGATGGGCAAGGGTTCTCGGTCAAATTATTTCATCCAAACTTCATGAAAATTTTTGCTTTGGGGTTTTTCGATACTAGAAACATGAATACGAGGTTATCTGAAAATTTAGAGATGCCTAGGCATATCTGAAAGTCCGGCATCTTTGAAAGTTTCAGATATGCCTAGGCATATCTGAAAGGTGAATAAATTAAATATTTTTTTGCTAGTCAAAAAATCTATCAGATGTAATTGAAAAGCTTATTGCAAATAAATAGTAAGATTTAAAAAATGTCATATTTAGTGATGCCGGAAGGGTGGCCCAAGTTGATTTTGTTTTTTTACCTGGTTTTAAAGCAAAACTTAGTGGATAAACATTTAAAATTAGCATTGTATTAAAGCGGAAATTTCAGATATTTAATAAATAAAACTGAATAGTACGGTAACCAAATTCATAGAAGTTCTTTTTATTGTGTTTCAGAATCTTATTGCGTAAACTTCAATCGACTCCGTGTTTTTAGGGTACGTTCAAAAAAAGTTGCCAAAAAGTTGTTGAAAAGTTATCGAAAAGTTTTCAACAACTTTTTTGACATGCTTGAACGCACCCTTAATAGCCTTAGCTTGCCATCTCAATCTTCTATTTTTGTGATTAAAATATTTTTTGTCGTTTCAATTCGCTGCTGATCAGTTTTATTTTTCAGCAATTATCTATTTTTTGTCAATTTTAAAGTGGAATGATGGATATTAATTGAGACCTTTATTTAAACGAAGCATTGCAGCAACGAGCTTTTATGTTGCAATATTTGAAGTCTAACGAAGAACTGCTTAATGATAAATTTAATGAATTGTGTGAAATTTCAATCAACTCTGTGTTTTTAATACAGTCAACTCTCCATATAGTGACATCGATTTAACGATTCCCCCCCCCCTCTGGGGCCTACACAGTAATAAATTTAAAAAAAATAAAGTCTTTTTATGAGACTATTGTTTTGTGGTAAAGGTTTTGTTTATAAAATCCTTTTATTCCGAAATAATAATTAAACAGCAAGCGTGCACAAAAATTGATTTTTCAACATGGGGTACCCCGATAGGGGGTCAAAAAAATTTTTTTTGGAACTCGGGAGTTGCGTCAATCGATTTCTCATGCCCGAAAACCCCCAAGTACCAAAAATCAGCCAATTTGGAGCTAAAATAAAAAAGTTGAAAAAATTGATTTTTTAACCTGGGGTACCCCCTATAGGGGGTCAAAAAAATTTTTTCTCGCTAAAAAAATTTTTTCGGGTTAATATTACTAGTTTTCATCTAATATTAGGCTTATTTTACGTTACTCGATCATTTTTCGCCGAAAAATTTTTTATAACCCTCAATGACTTCCCCCCTTTAAATGCTTGTGAGTTGGTTTTGGAGTCATTGAAAAACTGAGTTCACGCGCCACAACTTTTGTGAACATCACAAGACCTCTTTTCGGGTAGAAAAAAAGTTGACACCAAATCCAAATCTCATGCCTTTAAAGTTTCCGAGATATTCCCATTTTACTAACGACATCTTTCAACATGGCACAAAGTTCAAAGGCCATTAGCTCGAAATTTTGTGAAGTAAAATTTTTTTATTTTAGCATATTCAATAAGCATAGCTAGAAATAATCATATGCATCAAGGTCGTGATCCATTCTCCAGACCATACTTGAATAGGGGGTTGTAATTACGATCCCCCTGGCCAAGAGAGCCCTAAAAAATCAGGGGGGCTCCGAAAGGCAAAAATTTCCTTTAGACCCCCCCCCGCGTCGCGCGAGGAGGTTTATGACTCCCCTATTCATCTATGCTCCAGATCATGTACCAGAATAAAATTTGCTAAAACAGGTGAAAATCAGGCTAAAAGCAATTTTCCGCGAATTCATTTTGTTAGAAGAAAAACCCATACGCCTTTTCGAATTAAACATAGCTCGATGCTTTTTTAACCCGTACGTAACAGTTTTACAAGAAAAATTTTCATTGTTTAATAAGCATACATGTCTCAATATTCTGCAGAACTTGAATTCCTCTATCGCCCCCGAATGAATGTTATTTGCCGAACCATCGAATTCTGCATATTTAGTATAACCATACTTTATGTAATATCAGCCGTGTATGTTATCATCAAAAAATCACCTCAAACTATGGGTCATTACAAATATTTACTACTGAACCAACTGTTGTGGAATTTCTTCTTCGATTCGATCATGATCTTGTGGCAACCCGTACCTATTTTTAATGCTAATAATGGGGAGGGTAATATGTTTATAATGGCTTATTCGAATGGAATTTTTCGTAATCATGGGCCATACTCGAGTTATATAATTTTTACAATTTTATTTCTGGCCATACTTGGAATGTCACATTCGTTGTATTTTAATATGGTCTATCGAGTTGCGATGTTTTATGATTCAAAAATCGCGTTATTATTCCAAGAGCCCTTATGGTTACGGAGAATATTTTTGGGTAGTTTAGGCTTTGTGATATTGGTTTTTGGATGTAAGCATAAGTTTAGAAGAGCTATTTAGGCTCTTATACCCCCATTGAACGTGGTCTAAAATTGAAAAATTTTATTTTTGAAAGTTTCTCAAAAATGAAACTACTACATTTTGATCTGATTATAATCAGATTATTTTTGCCCTGAGTGTAAAAAAACAGAGTTGCACAGCGAAAACAGTCTTTTAATCTAAAAAATGTATGTAAAGATGGTATAGACCATAAAATAATTTAATAAATATGTTATTTATTTTTATGCTTAAAATATACCGAAAAGATTTTAAATGCTTATTTTTGGGATTTGAAAATGATTACAAAAGCTTACTTTTTGAATTTTTCGTGCTTAAAACAATGATTTGCCGATGGGAGCCCTCTATAAAATCCTGATCAACGACTAACAGAAAAAAACTAACTAACTTGTCGGAATTTTTCCAAGAATTACATTCCATCGAGTTAAATAAAAAGAAAATACAAACTATAAGATAGGGTAAGAAATGATTAAGCAATCACCTGTCTTAAGACAGCTTGCTTATTTCGCGTCACATGATGTCAAATGCGTGGTAAGGTGTTAGGGGTGTGATTGGTGAAGGATTTCTATATCTTGTCCCTGCACAAGTCGTCTCTCGACTTGTAGGTAGACTTTCGGGGAGCAACATCTTGGTTTTCCCATTTCCAGCCTGGGGAGGACTGATCTTGCAATGGCCGAAGTCCGACCCTGTCCTGTTTTTTCACATATTTTGTCGATAAAATTTTAGGGCCTTTATTCTTCCTAGTGTTCTACCCAAAAGACATCAACATGCTATACAACAATTCCATAAAAGCTATGCCAGCTATGAAAGATGTCATCCTTCTCGAACCATCCACTTCCGGCTGTGATGTTCCTACTTGTAGTAAAATTGCTGTATACTCCTCACAAGGACAAGAAGGGATCGCAGTTTTGTTTATCTTCGCCTCTATCCTTATCTTTGGATATTTTTGTTCTAGACGTATGAGGTATTTGATGACCCAAACTACAATGTCTCAGGCTACAATGAATTTGAATCTAATACTTATGAAAGCGTTGATTGTACACCTTGGGATTATTGCAGTATTTTTGGTTATCCCTCTTACGGTGCTTTATGCTATTATGATGTTAGGGAATGAAAAAGATAATATTACATTGGAAGTTATAATGGTTGTGTTTTCATGCCATTCATTGTTTGATATCCCTGCTATGTTCTTTTTTATTACGCCATATAGAGAGTTTATTGTTGGGAGTTTACAGAATGCGCTTCGAAAAGTTGGACTGCTAAAGAATGATCAAGTGGTTATGATTCAACTAGTGCAAAACTCGACGACAATAAATTCTAGTCAAATTAGGGCGTAGAATTTTATAATGAAATTTTCTTTTTCAATAAAAATTTCCATTATAGCTCATTTCAGCTGATGTGTAAAAGAAGTTAAGGAACCATATAGTAAAGTGGTAAATTTTTAGCTTTTCACTCAGATGGGCAAGGGCTCTCAATAAAAGATGAATAAAAAAAAGACCACATTCGAAAATTCGTTGACCCTGAAAAGTTATTCTCGCTTTAAATTTTGCCTCTCGACGTCAAGATGAGCACTAATTGCAATTAGTGCAGTCTCGACGTCGTTGAGACGAATTAGTGGAGGCCCAAAGTCGAAAAAGTTGAGTCGAAAAATTTGTAAGTCAATAAAAGTTAAAACCGGTCGGGCAAACTCAACCGGCGGACAATCTCGACCTTGATGAGTTTGTTAATAAAATATTATTTAAATTTTTTCATCATTTTCAACAATTGGCTCTATATACAAATTTTCTTCACCATCCTAGGTTAATTTCATTTAAAATTCAAATTGTATATTTACCGATTGCGTTATCGAATCATTTTATATAGTCATAAATATCGTCCTGCTCACGAGGTTCGAGGTAATCATCTTATCCAAGAACATTTTTGATCAGTTCCAATTGTTTGTCTTCGTTGTCTAAAGTAAAATCTAGGATTTCTTGGATATTTCTGGCATCAATAAATTTTTATTAAACATTTTTTCAGAAATCATTTTTTAACTTACAGTTATATACATATATGGCTTCTTTGTATGGTGTTCAAAGGTTTCTCTTAAACTTGTAAAAGTTGGTCGTGATAGTGGATTTGCAGCCCAACCTAAAAGTTACAAGTTTGCTTACATGAAAGGGGGCCAGATCTCCCCCACGCAGACAAGCCCAAAAATAAAGACTCCTCCCATAAAAGGGAAAGGTGCTTTGCGTGGAGGAGAAGTGGGCAGCGCATGAAGGAAGGATGATTTTTTCATCCAAAACAGAAAACTATTTGTTTTTAAAAAATTACACATTAACAAATTCTGGTAAAGCTCAAGACTACAAATTTTTGGCTGCTCCAATCTTCCACCATCATTCAAAAAGCCGTATAATGTCTTTAAAGCATTCGTGAACATGAAATTC
>JAQGCP010002656.1:0-10074 GCA_034699885.1 Acrobeloides thornei | reverse complement strand
TGAGCAATCTGGTCAGATTTTCCAGTATTTACAGCAAATAAAATTTGTCGCTCATGGAGGGAGAGTTGATTTATACCTTTCCAGAAAATTTGACGAAATTTGCGGTTGTATTGAATTGAATACCCGTTCTAAAATTAGTTAAACAGAGGTTTAGGGTTATTGTTGCGGTAGGCACTACACCAAGGTCAAAATAAGCGATTAGGCATTCAGTGATCACCATGATGTAGTGGTCGGAGTGCCGCCAAGGAGTTTGACACCATCTATAGTAAGGGTTCGATTCCCCTTGCGTTCAAAAGATTTTACAGAAACGATCAAAAACAGTTATAGTTTAGACATTAGATGATCCATATTTGGGACTTGATTGGGAAGGCAGTATAGTCATTTATAGAGGAAATAGGCCCCTATCACCTCATGGATGGATCTGACGAGATGGAAAGCTGTATTTCAATTCTTACTTGCAACACAGAACTATATACAGCTGCATTTCTCGTCTTTATAATCTTCTCCACCACTGTATCTATCAATATCTCATCTCTTACGCATGTTCCTAATTGTATTGCCACAGACCATTGTGTTGTCTTTTGCTTTAAAAGCCCCATCAAGAAAGTGATCTCATTTGAACCAGCTTGAGTAAATAAAAAATGGCATATTGCAGTGATTTGTTGATGGTGTTCAGCATCCAAGGCTGTAGGATAGTTTAACCATTGAGTGACCTGAAATTTTAACTTATAGCATAGAGATAGCTAGGAATAGGTATAGTCTAGGGCTAGAGCAATAAATGGGGTTAGAGCTAGTGATATGTCTAGGCCAAGGAATAGGGCAAGTCAAGTTTACGCTAGGGCTATGGCAATGGATAATTCAAGTCTAGGGTTAGAAAGAGCAAGACTAAGGATAGAACTAGTGCTAGGTCTATGCTAGATCTAGTGCTAGGACAACGTCTATGGCTAGGGATAGAGCTAGGGCTTAAGCTAGGGTTAGAGCTGGGACTATATTAGGGCTAAGACTAAGTATAGATAAGAAATAAACCCCTACCTGCTCTTTCTGAGCACAACTTCCTAAATTAGCAACACATCTTAGCTGATACAACTTTGCCAGCCTTAGTGGACTCAATAACCACACTGCAGCCAATTCCGGATTTGTGCTAGTTTTCTCTAACATCTTATCAAAATGTTGTATAACCGGAACCAAATGCACTAAAAGAGGTCCGTTCACAAAAGATCCACTAAACATATCAATAAGTGAATGAATAGCATCAAGACCAACAAGAAGAACACCGAGATCGGATTCTTGTTCGAGGTAGCTAAAAATGTTCATATATAGTCTACTCTCGATAATCTGCCACTCCGGGGGATACCCAGGGGCCCGTTGCTTAGTTCCGGAAACGGAAGTCGTATCCCGAAATCGGAAGTAAAAACTTCCGACTTTCGGTTCTGATTTGGAAAATTTGCACTAAATTGGAACCGGAAGCTGGAAGTTTTTACTTCCGATCTCCGGTTCCAACTTCCGGTTCCGGGAACCGACTTCTGGTTTAGGAACTAAGAACAGGTCCCAGGTATCGGATTATCGAGTGTGGCAGTTTAGTAAGAGATTTTTACATCGAAAAGTATTGACCTGGACCGGACTCAGGATAGCGGATTAGCGAGAGTCGACTATACTCTTTTTGATTCTAAAAAATCTTACCTTAACATTTGTACATATAAATGAGGCACACCCGATTGTTTGAGGTATGTCTCAGCATCAACTAATAACTGCATTCTTGACATTGTTGCTATTTCGTTTGGATTCTTTATGAGCTAAAGATGTACATTATTATAGTAGTTTCATAAAATTTGCATTAAAAATATACTTGTTCTATTAACATTTTCCAGTTATCTAGGTCATAGTTGATTTTATATGGAAAGACCCAGTGTGGATTTGCTAGAATGTATTGTTCACGATAGAGTTCGGCGTCGACGAAGCGGATTGTTTCATTATGGACCCAGAATTGTCGCACTGTCTGGCCTTTGGTAGATAGAGCTGAGCCGAACCAGTAACTGAATGGGATTGACCAGATAGTGGGTTCTCGAAAAGTTAAAGGTCTCTAAAAAGAGGTTTTTGTTTATGTCTATTATCTACTCTAAGCTATGACCTAAACTACTCTAAACTTCTACCTGATTCGACCCGGCACAAGTCGGGTCTGAAGAGTAAAAATGTTTGGTTTTAGCTCTAGTTCTATCATATATAAACTCTGTTAACATTAACTTATCCGTGGGGTCCGACAAAAAGTAAAACATTTTCAGTTTTTTTTTCAGGGGTTTACCACACAGGCTTGCTCCCCCCCCCCCAAATTGGATCTTGGATACGCTATAGCCAGATAAATTATATTTTTACAAGATGACTAAAAAACCGTACTTTTGCAATTTTCGAACAATTTTTTGCAATAAATTTTTTCTAAAATGACCCTATTGGAGGTTTTTCTATGCGAGAAATCGTTTGTGAGCATTGAAAAATCGTGAAAACGCTTCCTTGACCATGAAATCGCAGAAAAAACCATAAATTTTCGTTTTTTTTTCAAATTTTCTGCGATTTCATGGTTAGGGAAGCGTTTTCAAGATTTGTAGATGCGCGTAAACGATTTTTCGCATAGAAAAACACCCATAGGTCATTTTGGAAAAAATTTAAAAAATTGCTCAAAAATTAGCAAAAGTACGATTTTTTTAGCCACAATGTGTACCTCTTGTATCATTCTCCTCCTTCCTATTGCTTCTTTTTCTTTTCTTGCCTCATCTTCCCCTTCATCTCTGGCCAAGTGTACCGGAAACAAAGGGACTTCATTATATCTTGGCATAACTGGCTTCTCATTCCCGAACTCATCTGGCTTCCGGAACACCATCTTTTTATTCTTATCCACCTTTTCTAGCCGATGCTCCATTGTTTTTCTATGTGTAGGTATTTTCTTATGTTCTCTTATAGGATGAGGTTTTCTTCTAGTTCCTTTTCTATGCCCCCAATCATGATTTTTGTGATGTCTATGATGGGGTATAGGCTCAAGGAAAATTGTGGCGCCTGGAGTAGTGGTAGGTGTGGTTGTTGTTGGTTGAACCTCTTCCTCAATGTCTTTAATGTTCTCAGCAAAACTTGACTCTTGCGGTTCTTGTCTCAAAACAGGAGGCATTGTTTCGAAACTCAATGTTGTAAAAATTTCTGGTGTTTGAAGATTCGTTGTGTTTTGAATCTGACGTTTGTGTGCTCTTTTGGAGTTTTCATCATTTGGCTCAATAACGTCTGGTTCATTAAGATAGATGATATAACGATTTTTATCACAAACTCTTTGTGTGATTCGTATGGTGTGATCTTCGTAGTTTCGACTAAAAAAATGAAAATTTGCACAAATAAGGCAAAATTTACAGATGTATATTGAATGGGGATGGAAATTTTTGATTTTTTTCAACAAAAAGATTGTTTTAAGCACTCTCGTAAAAATCAGAAGGTACCAATATGATTTTTTTTAACTTCGGTTGTTTTTTGTGGTACTAGTGGCACATCCTATATTCGCATTGATGAGGTTGTCCTTTTGTGCATCCGCACAATAAAAGTCACTGTTTTTTGTGTCTTTAAATGTAAATCACAAATCTTTGTGTTATGTGAATTTGGTCATATATTGGTCGAATTTTCGGAGCTCGTCTACATGAGGGGGCCACTCACGTGATTTTTTTTCACAAATTTTTTTCCGATTTTCTTCTAAAAGTTGACTTTTTAGGGTAATTTCTAGGCGAAAAATCGATTGCGCGCATTCCCTAAGTGTGAAAATGCTTCCTTGACTCTGATTCAGGGAAATAGGTGTGTGTATTGAAGCGAAAATATGAAAATTTTGGATTTTTTTTCTTCAGCGCCGACGTTGAATCATGTTTTATAAACATTTTATGATTTTCGAATTTTTTTAACATTGTAAACGAAGAAAAAAGTTTTATTTGTTCTAACAAAAATAGAATTGAACACCCCCCCCCCCCCCACTTTTGTGCCCAAAGGAGAAAATTAATCAATTTTCTAGAAACTAGGTGTCACCCCTCCTTCTGCTATGCCATGGAGGATGAGTTAGATATTGAATATGCCTAACTCCACTTTTATCGTTTCTTATAAAAATACCTTAAAATCACTTCTGGCATCCCTTCATTCAATAGCCAAGTTTCCATAACATCTGATAATCTTTCATTTTCTGCTCCGTGGTCTGCATAAGCTGGCAAGGACGCCCATAAATTGGCTCGATCGATTGATTTGAATGCATTTTTCTTCAAAAATCTGAATTATGATATGAGATTTTTAATTTTTTATAAAATCAAACTTGGTGATTCCAGCCCGAAAATCAAAAGCTCCGAGTAGATCCTTGATCATTTTGACGATGACAGCACCTTTGGTGTACAAATGATGTCCATCAAACATGCTTTCGATGTCATTTGCACTGTCAAGTCTTCGGACTAGTGGAGTTCTGGAGTTGGATGTCTGAAAGATATAAGTTAAAGATCAGTTCCATTCAACTCAGAGAAAAACTTAATGTCTTTTGGATATTTATAAAAAAATGTGCGGTACAAGGGGGTATATATACCCCTTTCATAGGATAAAAAAGTTTAAAAATCCAAAGGCCTTATGTTTTAAACCAAAAATTTGTTCGAAATCTTGTACCCTCTTCTCCCGAAAAATTCTGAGTACGGCACTGGGATGTGCTTATTTTCGCATACTTGTTTATCTAAAAGTTCAATAAGCCGTAGATAGTACTCATTATCAGTCAAATGAGGATGATCTTCATTTAGAAAGTCATAGACAAAATAACTAGCAAAACCTTCGGAAAGCCACAAATCTGGCCAATCATACATGGTGACAAGATTTCCGAACCTAAATATCCCAAATTTGAGAAAAGGCCTATGCAATAGTCTAGTTACCATTGGTGAATAATTTCATGAGTTATTATTTTTTCGATCTTATATTGTTCAAATAGCCGGTCAACAGTCATGTTTTGTTCTAAAACAATTAAATAGCCAGGATTGAGTTGTCCGGGTTGAATGGTCCTAAACTCAGGAAGGACGTCCTATTGTGTCCCATTCCCTACGCCACTAGGCAGAGGCCATACATGGGGGCGTGGTAAATCCAAAAACCGAAAAACTGACAGATGGGGGCATAGCTCCCAAAACCGAAAAACTCTTTTAAAAAATGGTATTTTTGGCCAAAATTCGAAAAATTTCTTATAAAAAATGATGTTTTTACCTAAGTGGCTCTCCAAAATTGTGTCCCATGAAATCCTAAAACCGGACTGGGGGAGGGGTCCGAATTGTCTTTGAAAATTTCGGGGGGAGGGTCTAGATTCCAGTATTCAAAACTGCTCGAAGTCTCGAAAAATCGTACCAAAAAAGGTCGAAAATTGTCATATTTTACTCGTTTTTCTCCAAAAATGCCTGACGACCAAATAAATCGCCAAAAAATTGTGGGGAGGGGTCAGACCCTCCAAATGAGATGGAAAGGTCCGAATTTGAAACCTCTTATGGCAGAGACCTTGTCCAAATCGGTTCAGACACCCCAATCATGGCCCCCTATCAAGGTAAATTTCAACCGTCATTCAATACCTTCCAAATAAGTCGATGTTATTAGAACAGTTTTTGCATGATAAATAACCAGACCCCAATTTTCCATACCACCGACTGGAAATGTATGCGAAGCAACAAAATCCATTTTTGATAGTGGATAAAGAACCTGGAAAATGCAACTTTTTGAAACAATTGACACAAAAGTATCATTTACCCCAAAATCTTCTTCAACTTTATCAAACATAACTGGAGAAAAATTGGCTGCAAATTGTGCTGCAACAATATCTTCTGGTGCTAGCCATATGGTTATTGGCATGTTTCGACTAGTTCTCATTTCTAAGGGGATAAAGTTGCCTAAAGAATGCGAAAAAGTTTAAATTAGTTTAAATTTTTGATGAGCACTATTTAAATTTTGAGAAAGTTTTAAGAAATTTTCTCGCAAACTATCGATAGAAAAGATAGGCTCTCAATCAGAGCCAGCCCTCGGTTCAGCCTGACCTAGTCAACCAAGTTGAGGGCTAAAGGAATAAAAAATTAGAGTCGAGCCTCGGACTTAACATGGCTCAATTGGCCCAAGAAATTTAGGGACGTCCTGGGCAGAGGACCGGCCAAGCAGAGACCTAATGGGGTATAAACATACCTGGACTGAGGGGTCCATATTTTCAAAAATTAGAGAGGGATAAAGGGAAACTTTGAAAATTTTGCGATCTCATTTCCTTCGAGTTGACAACAAAAAAGTAGCAAAACTTTTGACAATTTGACGGCCAGAATAAACTTTTAGGTCGCCAAGATTTTGCGTAGGATAAAGGGACACGTTTAAATCTTTTGCGACGGGGTAGGTTCATTTCTGGACCCCCTGCCCAGGATGAGTATAAAATAGGACCCGCTTCATCCCTTGTCTAGTTCGAACCGGCTTGGACCCACTTGGCCATTGTTTTCTACCCCTATCATTAACTTACCAATAGCAAAAGCTAATAAATAGACGGGCATCCTTGGTGTTGGCGCATATCTTGTTATAATAGTTGAAGAATTTTCTATCAACTGCAATTCCAGCGGTGACAGTTTTTGTGCGGCCGTGTTAGCCAAAACAGTAATGCTCTTTTGATGTTTTATTGAAATATTGAAAGTGGTTTTGATTCTTGGCTCATCCCAACATGGCAAAAATGCTCTTGCAAAAGTTGGCTCGAATTTTGTTGTAAACCCTATTATTCTTTGGGCCGGTGTGGAATTTTTCTAAAAAAGTAATTTTACAAAGTTTTTAGACCCTTTAGTATATGTTCCTTCACCCTCCCCCCGTTCTGGATGTTGATGAGACGATAAGACAATAAACCTAATCCCATTAAAAAATTTTTAAGACCCAAAAATTACATAGTCTATATCTTGTGACATTAAGCAATGTACTCCTTCTAGTGGTGATTGGCAAATTCTTGTTCGAAATTCCAACTCTAGCGTATACCTAAATTGACTACTTTTTTCTTGATTCAAAAAATTATCTCACCAAGTGCTTCTTAACCTTTCCTTCAATTCGGCTCTTGCTAAATCTCTGTTAAATTGTCGCTTTAATGACTTAATTTCAATGTATCTTCCTAAAATAGGCTTATAAAGAATGTAAAAAGATAATTTTTTATTCTTACCATCTTGATGCAATCTAATCCTGATAATGAAAATATTCGAAGCAGCATGAAAAATTAGCTCATCATCGGTAGAATTGCCAAAAGATTCAAAAAGTATAGAAACGTTCCCGTAAATGTGCTCACCCGTAGAAAATTCTGTGAAATCTAACTAAAAAGATGTGAAATATTATATCGGTTATACATGTGAGAGGTCTTTCAAAAAGCAAAAAAAAATCAAGACACCATCATCATACCCTTCCCCTTTACTCCCTTTCACAAAAAGTGGGTACAAACACAAGATCCCCTACACATAGTTTCAAAATCTGGGCCTCTACTTCATTAGTTGATGATCTTGGTTTAGTTTTTTCGGTTACTGAGTTTGGGTACGGGCTAAGCCGTTCTGAGCCATAAAATTTGACAAAAAATCGAGTTGATTTTCCAACTTTCTGTCTCAAAACGGCTTGGGTCCGAGTCTAAGCGCATTCATCGAAAAAATTTTTGGCTATACACCAATCAGTAGTGTACTTATGTGATTTTTTTAATCAGACGATTCCTTACGTGCAAATCATAATGAACCGGTAAAACATATTTTGGCAGTGGAATTATTGGCTCTTCGGATAGTTGTATGTCGGATTTGTGGAAGGCTAAATTTCCATTTGGATCGTCATAAACTGGCGGATAAATATCTGCTACTGATAGGTTTCTATGGAATATGAAATGTGGTGTTGTAGAATTGTGCTAAAATTTTGAATTTACAAATGCAATGTTTAACCTGTTCAGTAGAGTAGGGAGAAGGGAAGAGTGAGAATTCGTTTTTTCAAAAACCAAATACAGTACTACCATCTCCCAGTGACGGATTTGGAGACAAGTTAGTCCCAATAAAGTCAAGTTAGTTCTGGAGTGACAAATTAGTCCCAATATTACAAGTTAGTCCCAGCTTGACAAGTTAGTTCCAAGGATAACAAGTTAGTCCCACTATGTACGGGGATAGTCAAAACAGCAAAACAAATGATGAAAAATCTTTTCAAGCCAAGTAATTATGGGGAAAAAGATTTCCCCAGAATTCCCCCGGAGTAATTTAGATTTATCAAATTTCCCGGACCCGGTTATTTCCCAACCCTGATAAGGATAACCATTACGTAAAACAAATTTTGCGCGCCTTTGACACTCAAGAGGCTGAAGACCCCTAGCCCCCTGGCTAACACTGCCGGGATCTGGCTGTCATAAATAAGGTCGAAACAGGATTGAACTTTTAGTGATGTTAGTCTTGTTAGAATAGAAAAAAACAAAAAGAAACAAATTACATATAGAGGAGTCACTGACATCATCACATCCTTTCTTGTTGTAGAAAATGGCAGCTCAATCGTAGAAATTCGACTCGCTGTTCTAATTTTTGTTTGTGTCTTGAAAATTAGTATTGTTAGTAAATTTGTTAGCAAGTTCAAAATTTTTTTTAATAATAAAACTTACACTATTTCCATCTTTATTCCCCTCTGATATCCAATGACCGATCAAAAATGCAATAAAAATTCCAAAAATAAATATGGCATGAATCAAAACGCATAATATACATTTTCCCATCCAATCCGGTCTTTTGTTCCTTAGAAAGGCTGTATCCAAACTAACTAAAAATTGAATTTTACGGTTTTTATGCAAGAGATAAAATATTGTTTGGAAATCACATAAAATTTTCTAAAATTTGATTAATGACGACGTATGGCGCTAGCCACACGGCGTCATAATTTAGTCCATCTTCTAATGACAACTAATAAATGATATAGTTAATGGGATTTTTGAAATACGAGTGAATTTTTGAAGAGAGATTTTGAAGTCAGGTGTAAAAACGGCAAGCAAAATTGATGGACTAATAGATTTTTGGCTCGAAAAGTACATATGTTCAAGACAAAAAATTGTTTTTCTGGCATGGCGCATCAAAGAGAGAAAGGGTAGGCAAGGGTCAAAATTTTAAAAAGTTTTGTCAATTGACTCAGCTTGCCGAGGTCTTCAAAACGAGTACCAATCATGGGGTTTGACCCATGGCCAATTGGCTAACGTGCACAGCCTTCACTCATAGTGCACGGGTTCGATCCCTCGACAGAAGTCAGTTTTTATTTTGTTATTAAAATTCATGAAAAATTTTAAAATTTTGACCCTTTACTGCTCCTTTTCGACATTTTTGTCTGCCGTGCCGAGATGGTTCCTTGTAAGCTTTACCTTGCTTTTTTGGCCATGTATCTAGCCTTCGCAAATTATCTGGCCTTTGTCTCTCTCTTCCACTTTGACTTTGACTTAAGGTTGAATATGATGATGCACAGCATGGTGGAGGACCAGAAATTGTCCTCCCAGCAATTGTTGTAGCTGGGGCCATGGGAGGTGGTAGAGATTGACTAGGTGATAGTGAAAGTGAAGTAGATGGCTTTTGCAAGCATGGTTCTAGTTCGGCAGAGTTTGGACTATCAACAGACAGGCGAGTAGGCCTAGTGTAATAGGGAACTGCTTTTCTCTGATCCATATAGGCTATGAAAATACAATAGTCTAGAAAAGTTGGGTTGTTAGGTGTAGGATGAAATTGAAGTTGATTTTTGTCATTGTCCTAAAAAGTTTTTATGCCTGTTTTTGGGTAGAACAAGGAGGGCAAGGTAGAGTAGGGTAGAATAGAGTAGGGTAGGGTAGAGCATAGGCTTAAAGGACCAGTCCAGTAAGTTACAATCATATGAAAAATTATATATTCGGAAAGATTATGAAAAATGAAGCATTTTTTGTTTTTACGGCATGTTCTGAATCGTTGTATTTTTCGAAATAATTGCGTTTGAAATTTTAAATTTGTTGCAAGCTCTTCGTTGTAATACGCAAACTTTTTTGAATTTTTTTGCGGAAAAATCGATTTTTGCATCAATTTTTTAAAT
>JAQGCP010002655.1:0-10075 GCA_034699885.1 Acrobeloides thornei | reverse complement strand
AGAAATGTGTATGGTTCAATTGGAATAAAATCATCTGTAATGATGGTATTTGTAAGCCATATGATGAAGAACTAGAGTTGCCTTTATATAGAAACAAAGACCATATCAATCGTCTTGGAGTCGCGAAAATCTATCCACATACAAAAGAAGTCATCGATAATGCACTTAAGAAAATTCATTAATGTCTTTATTTGGAATCAAATTTATAGAGTTTATTTTGTTTTCAAAAATAAATTGGTATTTTTTTCAGGTTTAGATCAATAAAAAAGGAATGATGTAATTGGCATAACTAGAGTGGATGGTTGTGGAGAGGGGGTGGCTTTAGGAATAAAGGGTAAGCTATTGAGAATAGGTTACGTGGATGTTAGCTGTTATTTGGAACACCTTGAGCAATAGCAGCCCATCCCTTTCCTTTCTCTTTATCTTCAGTTCCCTCGGGCTAAAGCTTTAGAATAAGCTGATGCCTACCCGTAGTAATAAAGTATAAAGTCTGGGCTCGAAACACCTACAATAAAACCGCTACACCCCCTATAGGGTATTTTGAAAAAAATTTTTGTGAAAAATTCGCTAAAAGATCATAAATGTTTTTTTTTGATCCATCCTGTATTATTGTCCAATCGTATTAGGGTATTCTTGGGGGAAAAAAACAATCATGCAAAAAAATCATATTCTTATTCATAAAGGTCCGGAAACTTGTATGTCGGCGTTTCTTGGGGCCTAAAAATATTAAATTTTTTAAAGTTTTTTTTATTTTCCGGAAGAATTACGATTTCGAATTTTCAAAATTTGAGCATCGAAATTCCTAAACGAAGTCGAAATTTGGCAACGAAATTCGAAATCTCGATTTCGATCAGACATAGGCAGGGGTGAATAAATTCATTTCCCCACTAACCGATACCGATTTTTTATCCACTACCCTAGTGAAGCGGAGGCAATTTTTTCTCATGGTACTCCTTGTGTTTTTGTCAAAATTTTACAAAATAAATAAAAAATCATAATGGATCTATTAGTTATTAACCACCTTGCCCATGTCTGATTTCGACACATTACTACTATTTTTACCAGTTTAGGGGACTCCATACAGATTCATGTTTGTCAGCAATATGAAAAGTATAAGCATGACGGCTTATATTCGACAAATTTTTCTCACTTTTATGAACCACCAGTCCATTAATAAGAACTAACGAGCCTAAAAAATTGTTATAACAAGTGAGTAAAAGTAAAAAAAAGTTCTAGTAAGAAAATAAATTTGTCTACAAGTACCTCTAGGGACTGGGACCGGAATATATTTTTCTGCATCATAGACTGGTTTCTCTCCAATATAAATCATCAGAGGCTCATTTGGATCAGTAGAATTGCTGCGAATAAAACGGTAGTTCAGTTCCTTGTTCACTAAAAATAAAAAATATTAAGGAAAATAGGTTTTTCATCCCCCCCCCCCCAATAGGGTCTGGTTACGCTCTTGGAATAAATAGTCTGCCTACTTTTGTGTGAACCCGGAATAAACCATAAACATCCATTTTCAAGTGTTGCTTCATCGATAGCAATCCAAACTCCTAATAGTTTATTAGTCGGTTCCATTAATAAATAAGTCGAATCAACATGTTCACAGACTTCATCACCAATATTGGGTTGCTAATTTTTTTACAAAAATTTTTGAACGCTTAGGTCGCAATCTCTGTTTGATTCGAGTTGGGGTGCCATATGAATTAAAGTACTCGAATTGATTTGATTCTACAGGGCTTGTAATTTGGGCATAGACAAGAACGGGATGGAACGATCGTTTAAACAACACATGAGGGTCGGCACAAGCTATCGTGTCCCCACAAGCAACGGCACAAGCTATCGTACGAGTGTAAAATACACGACGAAATGGCCACAAGCTATCGTACGGATTTCGTACGATGCCATCGTACTGCGTCGTACGACGGTTTGTGGCGATTTCGTCGTACCCTTACGTTAATTTTACGATCGTACGATAACTTCGTACGATAGCTTGTGGGGTCGTATTACTTTCGTACGATAGCTTGTGCCGTACTTGTGGCGACCCTGAACGGGGATGACAAGAACGGGACGACAATTGTGCTTGTAATTCCCTTCATCGTCCCGTTCTTGTCGCCCCGTTTTTGTGTCCCGTTCTTGTCACCCCGTTTTTGTGTCCCGTTCTTGTTCGTTCCGTCCCGTTATTGTGTATGTCGTAATTTGCATCCCTGTACCCACAGAACTCGACTCTTACAAAGACTGCTTCTATTTACCTTAAAAATGTACATGCTCTGAACGACTTGTGGCTGCTTCATTTCTAGTTGACGAGCAATATTCTAAAAAATTTTTTTTACCCAAAAATTTTGAAATTCAAACAAATTTGGTGAACTTGTCACCTTTCATTAATCATTTGTCACTTTTAATGTGCCAATTTGTCGCTTATCACTAATCACTTGTCAAGTACGACAATCGACCCTTGAAGAAGGGGCGGAGGCATAGGTTACCAAGGGGGGTACAGTATCCCCCCCCCTCACCACTCATCCTCGGACCTTCCGCCTTTATAGTCATTCATCCATCCATCATGAGGGTTCGTGCCCTCCCTCTTTCAATTCATTCATATAAATTTTGGAAAATTTTATCATGTACCCCCCCCCCCTGAAAGGCCATTCATCCATCCATCCTGAGGGTCCGGTGTATCCCCCTACTGGTAAACTATGGGCGGAGGTCTGTAGAAAGTTGTTTTTTGGGGAGGAGATGTTTATACACGTGTGCTATACCTACTCTTAATTAGTATACCTTTATGCTTTCATGAAAAGTATATTTCTTGAACACAGGATTTAACCAATGTAATGCTAAAAAAATTTTTAATTTTGTATATCAAAGTTTAAAAATTATTACCATGACCAATTTTATTAAACGATTTTTCTTTAGGAACAATCAACTCTCCTTTTTCATTAAAAGCACCATCTTCATAGAAAAATCGGATTTTATCCGAACTTTCTAGGAAATAAACATCCTTGGCGTTCTAAAGTTTTCGAAAATTTTCACTAAATTGTAAATTTTAAACCTTCGGTTGCTCATCTGATGTAAAAATAACTCTAGGATGCTCTTCAGGTTTCATTTCAGAGACTATAGCATTCATTTCTGACTGCATTTCCGCGATTTCTTCTTCCTTGTAGGCATTATCGATTCGAACGAAGCCATATTTGTCAAAGAGTAAACTTAGATTCTCTAGAGTATCTCTTTGCAAATCGATTATAGGTAAATTTCCAGAATTTGATGACATGGAGCAATCTAGTGATGTTCAAAGTTACAAAATGTGGCAAGTTTGTACAGACCTTAAATATGTCAATTTTTGGTATAAAATGGGAAATTGTGGCTATTTTTGATGAAATGGGAAATTTTGGTGAAAAAATAGGAAATTTTGGTCATTTTTGATTAAAAAATGGAAAATTTTTGTCATTTTGGTGAAAAAGTGGAAAATTTTTGAGTTTTAATGAAAAAATGGGAATTAGCGTCAAAAATCTAAAAACCAGGGAAATGGAAAATAACAAACTTCGATCAATGTATTTTCTCTCATAAACGAGTAATAAAAAATAGTTTGATAAGATCAATTTATTGACATGAATTGTTTTATGGCAGTTATTTTCAACTATCCTTTCTCAAAATTATCATTATAGTAAACTTATTCGACCATACGCATAAAATAACAATAAAAAGATATATAACTTTATTCAGTAAAACATAAACAACATTAAACGAAATAACAAAACCATCACAACATAGATTCAACAAGTGTGTCACGAAGATTACTCGTAATAGCAGTCGGCACATTATCACCTAGCTTGAAGATTGATTCAAGCACTGATAATTCTGTTGAAGTTGTGTCGAGACCCGTGAATGCGATCCAATCATTAACCACCATACCAGCACCAACTAGTTCTGAGCCACGATTCACGGTTCCAGCTATGACTGGTACTTGAAGCAGCGAGGCAAGTTCCCGCTGGGTTTCTGGAGGAGTTTTAGCAGCAACGAGTGCACCATTAGATGAGAGAGCGGCATAAGAGCCAACCTGAAAAAGTGAGAGTTTAATCTATTGTTGGCAAAAAAGCCCTATCCCTATGATACTAGTATAATTTAGGTAGTTCAGTCAAAAGTTGATGAAAATTTTTTATGAAAAATCTTTTTATTAGTGAATAAAAAATGGTAATTTTTCGAGAAAAAGGATTTTGGAAAAAATCCCGCTGAAAATTGAAAAATTTTTTCCCCCACGATAGTTATGGCGCGGAGTGGGTTAACTTCTCAACTCACCAAAGCATGCGGCCCCAAACTCGTTCTGTACACCTCCACATTCAACGTATCGACCAAAGCCTGTTCAGTGTCTTTGCTAATATCTGCATGAACTAGAGCAATATGGTCATTCACAGTAATCACATTTCCCAAAGCAGACAGTCTCTCGTCGATTCTCTTAATCTTGACATTGTCTGGAAGACTGTTTCGCAAATGCTGGAGTTCTTGATCGGTGGTAGCACTGGGAACTAGCAGTCCGTGACGATTGCCAACGGAAGTACGGCCAATAATTCGAGTTCCGGAAATCGAACAATGAACCACTGGGATCACATCAGCCAATTCGCCTTCCACAACGCTGAAAAAAGGGATTTAACTTTAAAAAATAAAATCTACTCCAAGAAATTGTACCCTGTAAGATTCCGATTTTTTCGAGAAAAGTAGTAAATGATTAAAAACAAAAAGTTTTCAAGTTTTAAAATATAGCCAAAAATTTATAAATTATTTAACGAAAAGTTTTTGAAAAAAATAGTCAATTATAAACAATAATCCAATTAATAAAAGTTTTGCATTTTTTACCTATAAAAATTTTCTGACGAACCAATTCCGACCAGACAATAACTGTTTGTCAAATTTGTGAAAACACCAATTTCATTACTAGCTTCAAACTGACAGCGAATAGCCATAATTTTTCTCTTTCTTGTTTAGACAAAAGCACAATAGAAAGTTTTCTGACTAAAAAACAGATTTTTTTAAAAATAAAAACGAAAGTAGAGCGGATTAGCAAATGATGCACTGATTTTCGTGCGCGACGTTGCTCGAAATGGGAAAAAGGTTTCGGGCACTAGTTCGGAAGGCTCTAGGACATTTCTCAGCGAAAAAGCCTATAAAAATTTTCCAACGAACCAATTCCGACCAGACAATAAACGGACATTTCTCAACAGTTTTTGAAACCCCGCAACTGAGATCTCGTTATCGCGGTATAAAAAGTTGCGGGGTTTCAACAAACTCTGCGGGTTTTTATTATCAAAACCTGCGGGGTTTGATGAAACCTTTTTCTTTTTATACCGCGATAACGAGATCTCAGCTGCGGCGTTTCAAAAACCCCGCAAAAAGCTCGTCCCTATTCGGAACAAGTGGTCAGGGGCGTAGCTAAAAAAATTTCGGAGAGGGATGAAGTGTAAAAGACAACCAAAAAAAGGCAACTTTTTTGGTTGTCGCGCTCCACGCGGCAAATTTGTTAAAAATTCTTGCTAAAAAGCAAAAATCAGTGCCGCAGGCAAAAAATTTTTTGAAAGTGCTTGTTTTTAAAACACTTTTTTTAAGAAAACAGAGCTTTATGTCATAAAACGTGTCACAAAATTTTTTAAGGGTTATTATTTTTTCGTGCGATTTTCTCGTTTTTCTATCGATTTTTATCAAAAGTAATCTTTAAGACAATTGTAGAAGAAATCAAGCTCTACAACTTTATTAAAGGAGATTTAAAACGAATTTTACTAGAGAACGATAAATTTCATTACCAAAATAAGTATCCTTACAAAATTTTTGTGGCACCCAAAGCTCGGTTTTCTCGAAAAGTTTGTTTTAAGCAAAGCCGTGCGAATTCAGGAGTATTGAAATAATAAGTTCTTCTTTTAATTCTTTAAAATTCATAAGATTGGCAACAAGCCTACATAGACCGACGGACGGTTGTTCTTTTTACCTGTTGTTCCTTTCGACTGGTTGTTCTTCGACCGGATTTTCCTTGCCCCAAGGTGAGGTATAGGTAAAATTGCTTGAAAATTATTTGTTGCTAAATGATTTGGCCTATGATCCACTTTGAGCATAGTGATTTTTTATTTTTTTTTAACATAGTAACAGTTTTTAACAGTTCGAAACAACCGGTAAAAAGAATAACCATCCATTTACCGTCTACATATTCAATTATTAGAAATCTCTCTAAAGGTTATTTTTAAACAGATTCTCTAAAGGTACTATATTATAAAAGAATAAAATTCGTTTTAAAATCATGTGTCTTAAAACATTATTTCAATAACTTCTTTAAAGAAGGGGTAACAATCATGGCAGGATCTTGAAAAAACAATTTTTTTTGAAAATTTTCGTAAAAATACATTCCTAGGGATAATTTTATTTGAGAAATCGATTCCGCGTATTCCCGAAGCATGAAAACGCTTCCTTGACCCTGATTCAGGGAATGGGGTGAATGTATTGAAGCGAAAATCAAACATTTTCGGATTTTTATAAGAAAACCGTCGATTCTTAGGTTTTTCTAAGTGGAGAATCGATTGCGCGCATTCCCGAAGCATGAAAACGCTTCATTGACCCTGATTCAGGGAAAGGATACGTATTTATGTAAATAAATTGATTTTTGGTTCAATACGCTGATTTCTTCCCTGAATCAGGGTCAAGGAAGCGTTTTCAAGGTTCGGGAATGCGCGCAATCGATTCCCCCCTAGAAAAAGCTAAGAATCGACTGTTTTGTCATAAAAATCCGAAAATGTTTGATTTTCGCTTCAATATACCCACCCCATTCCCTGAATCAGGGTCAAGAAAGCGTTTTTATGCTTCGAGAATGCGCGGAATCGATTTCTCGCATAAAATTACCCCTAGCAACGTATTTTTACAAAAATTTTCAAAAAAAATTTTTTTTCGAGATCCTGCCATGATTGTTACCTCTCCTTTAACAAGACTTTAGTTTGCTGTGCGTCAAAAATCGTAAAAATTTCTTAAAGTTAAATCAATGAATCGATTTTTGTTCAACCGAGCTGAATATGATAGAATTTATAATTGTTCTATGAAAATATCCGATGAATGGTATGCCTATGGACAATCTAATATACCAATGGGTCTTTTCTTTATTGTTACTGGAATTATTTATGAAGTAAATAATAGCAGCAAAAAAGAGAAAAATTTTACAATAGTGATTTAATAAATTTTTAAACAGATTTTTTATACAAATTCTTGGGAGGATCTTGGAGGCACTTTTCTAGGAAGATAAAAAGAAGTTTTTAAGAGTTGATCAAATCAAAAATCTCTTTTATAAAAATTTATTTTTTTTACTGTAATAAACACATCTAAAAAATTCCGTTCAGGCTTTTTACATACCAACTCTAAGTGTTATGCTAAAGCCGGAATTCTTCCGAATCCCGAGTTATAAAATGATGTTTACAGTCGGTATAATAGATGCTTTAACATTAATCGAGATATGCTTTATGGATGGCTATGACACGATTACTGGTGGGGTATTTTGTACAGCTCCAACTCGATATTACCTATTTGGCGTTGTTTCTACATGTAAGTATTTTTTCAAAAAAATCTGATCAAATCTCAGCCCATATCTATCTCTAGTAAGATATTTTTCAGTTGGTTGGTTTACTGGCACCGTAATTGGGATTTTACTAGCTTTTAATAGATGCCTAGAGATATTAGCACCCAATTTGGCTGATATTTTGTTCAAGGGTCGTCGGACGTGGATTTGGTTGGCTTTGTGCCTTCTTTACGGATCATATGCTTTGATGTTCCAATACCCATTTCTTTATCATTCAAAATATATGGCTGTTTTCAACGATCCACATTTTGGAGATGAATTTAAAGAAAGTGTAAGGATGAGTTTATATATTACCACGATCTCTTTTTTTTTACCCGATACAGCAATATGGAGTAGATAACGCACGATTACATAGGTGGGCAGGGGTCTCCAATTGAACCCAGGGTTGTCATATGAAATTTCCGAAAAAAAGCATCAGATCCCTTGAAAAAAGCAAAAATCTTTGGAATCAGACTCATTTTCAGTTTTGGTTCCATCGAAAAATTTTAAAATTTCTCCCTCAAAATCATATTTCTGGGGATAATTTCATGCGGAGAATCAATTGTGCGCTTGCCCGAACCTTGAAACCGCTCCCTTGACCCTGATTCAGGGAAAGAATCGGTGTATTGAAGCGAAAATCAAACATTTTTGGATTTTTATTAGAAAACCGTCGATTCTTAGGTTTTTCTAGACGGAGAATCGATTGCGCGCATTCCCGAAGCTTGAAAATTCTTCCATGACCCTGATTCAGGGAAATGAGTGTTTGTATTGAAGCGAAAATATGAAAATTTTGGATTAAAAGTGCTCTCTTTCCCAATATTGTTAACCAAATATTAATTTCTAGCTAACAAATCCAGCATATTACGCACACAATATTACAGTTGCAGCTACAATTGCAATTCTTTATTTAATTATTTGTGTTGGCTGGGCTGTTAAATACAAGAAGCTTAAATTGGTGGCATCTTCACATTCACAACGTTGTGTAGGGAATTTAATTACCGTATTTCCTCAAAAAATAAAACTTCCTCTAAAATAAGACCCTTGCCAGAGGGAAATTGAATAAAATAAGACCCCTCTCCTCCTAAGATACCCCTACAAAATAATACCCCTCTAAGAATGTAAATTTTTTATGCTTGAAAATTTGTTAATAAAAGTTGTTTATCGGTCCCTTTCTACCCTAATCTATACATCACTTTCTTTAAGTTTAAAAATGAGTACCGGGAACTGAGCGCTCCGCGCTTGCGGCTCTTATTTTAGAGGGAGGGAATTGAAAAAAATAAGACCCGACTCTTATTTTAGAGGTATTTTTTGTATCTAAAAAAGTTGTACTTTTAAAACATTTAGGTCAATATCCAATCTTTTATGATCTCAATGGAAATTTTGGTATGTGGATCAATGGCAGTATATTTTCAAAATTTTTATGTCCCGGAATTGTGTTTTGTAGTGACTCACATTGTTTGGCAAATGTCTCATGGTAAGAAAGCCGTCATGGGATTTAGGATTTTAGACATTGAGACTAAGATAGGATAGGGACAGTTATGTTTCGAATTATCGAATACTGTTCGAATACGAATACTAAACGGTTATGATTCGAATATGAATACGAATACTGTATTCGCAACCGATCGTAATCGAAAAAATTTTCGAATACAGTCTAAAAAGCTTTAAATTTTATTAATCTGATCAGTATTCGAAGAAAAAAATTGTACGAATACAATATTCATATTCGAAAAAATTGGGAACGAATACGGTATTCATATTCGAAAAAACCATAACCGTTTAGTATTCAAAAGCCGTATTCGAAACATCACTGGGGAGAGAGAGGTAGTGGCGTAGGGAGAAGGGTCGGCTAGGGCTGGGCACTTCCCAAAAAAGGCTGTTTTTTTCTAAAAATCATAAGAGGGCCCTTATGTGTAGGGATTTTTTTAAATTTCGCCCTCTAGGAGGGGGACACCTGTCCCCTTGCCTATGCCACATGGGGGGAGGAGGGGCAACGGCTTTGGGAAGGAGTAGTATACTGGGAGTACCCATCCAACTACGACTGAAGCCTCAAAAAACTCACAATGGTTATGTTTTGACAGGACGAAGGTTGGTCAAAAATTTCATAAAATTTTCATAACCTCCTTACGGTTTTTTATGGGTGCAAAAGTGCCCCCAATTGCGGCAATGTGTATGCTTGAGGGGAGGGGTGGGTAAAGCCATTTTCAGTAGTATTCGGGTACTGCAGCTAAATTTGTGAAGTATATACCGTTTCAAAACGACTTGCCTTGATGAATTATGAGTAAAAAATGCAAAAAAAATTTTGTGACGAAAGTTTTTTGTATTTTGAGCTCTTTTGTGATTGTAAAATTTACTCAAAAATGTTAAAATTTTAACATTTTTCTTGTAAAAATATTATAATTTTAATATTTTTTAAGGTGCAGTCCTTCTGCCCGAATAGTACCCCATTTTCTTCCCTCATATATTTCTAGTTAGCCCTAAAATAATATAAACGAGTTT
>JAQGCP010002654.1:0-10077 GCA_034699885.1 Acrobeloides thornei | reverse complement strand
CCCTACACTAAAGGTAAAAAATTTAAATTTCACTAAAATGTTTTCAAATGGATTATTTTTTTGCATTCGAAAAGTGTCGGCAATGTGAAACATTTTTGAAACTAAGAATTCCTGAGTTATTTTCAAATAAATTTGGATTTTTTAGCAATGTTATTGCATCTCAGTTGGATACGCATACTTACAGTCTAATATTGGGTATCAACGAGTTTATTTGCTTGGTACTGTCTTCGATCATGCAGAGATTGGTCGTTGAAAGCGAATGGTTCGATGTTCGAGCTACAGTAAATAGCTTTCCGAGTATATATTAATAAACTTTCATTCAGTTTATGATTGTCGGAATTTACCTTATCGCTGCGTCCTTAATTTTCCTACTACCCATGCTTCGCCCAAGAAACAGAGGAAGAAATGAGTGAAGATCCGAAACTCGAAATGGTGATATGCGTACTGAATAGTAGAATAATTTTTATCTAATCTAATAAAATCATACCATCAGTAACAATTTTAATTTAAGCCATAGTTCATTTTTTGCTCACTTTCCAGTCTTACAGACACTTTTAAAATCCATATTATTTATTTCTTTTATGAGCATACCAGTGGCGTAGGCAAGGCGGACAGGTGCCCAAAGACGAGGGGGTGCACCGAGAACCGGTATCCCCAAGAATTGTCAATTAAAAATGACGTTTTTTTACGATTTTCTAAAAAATTGCCCTTGAAAAATGACGTTTTTCAGAAAAGTGCCCCCTATGCCTGTCCATCAGCTACGTCTTTGCAGGTACCCCCTAGTTGATCAAAATTTAAAAAAATCCCTACACATAAGGGTCCCTATTTTTGGGAAAAATAGCATTCTGTAGCGAAGTGTCCCCATCCCTCTAGCTGACCCTTCTCTCTACGCCACTGGAGCATACCTCTCCGAGTATAATGCCATCAAAAATTATCAATTTAAAATTTTCGCTGAAATTGTATTTCCTATGCACAACGCATGAATTTGCTTTTTTTGGTCCTTCTTATTAGAATAGCGAATTAAGTCTTTGCCCACTTGTATTTCATAGAGATGCAAAGTCAAAAATAAAAAATAAGGATGTTTGAGCAAAAAATTTCACATCAGGATATTTTTTCTTAAAAAAAAACTTTTTGGGCGACAAATGTAATAAAATGCAATTTTTGCCCAAAAATCGCTTTTTTTTAGCAAAAAAGACTAAGGAAATAGCATTTAGGACAACAATAGCCATTTTTTGATAATGAAAAAATTTGCTGAGCTGCAAAAAATTTTTAGTTTTTCCAATTTTTCTCTTGGGGATCAAGTGGTAAAAAATTGGAATTTCCAAAAAGTTACCAAATCGGCTAATCTTTTGAACACCGGGGTTGTTCGACATGGCGAACTCGAATCTGAAGGAATTTTTATATTTTGACCACGGGAAGGCACCCTACGAGGGCTATACTCCCTTAAAAGTTTTCATAATGAAAATAGCTTAAATCAGTGTCAGGATAATTTTTTCATGCTTTAAAATGCGCGCAATCGATTCACAGCCTAGAAAAACGCCTAGACAGCCGGTTTTCTGACGAAATCCGAATTTTGGTTCATCTTTGCATCAATACACTCACACCTTTTCCCCGAATCAGGGTCAGGGAAGCATTTTTACGGTTAGGCAATGCACGTAATCAATTCCACGCATAGAAAAATCCTCATAGGACTCTTTTGTGAAGAGTCCATGCAAATAGCAAAAGTCGAAATGGATACAACCCAATATTTATAGAATCCGATAATAAAATACGAACATGAAATACAATGGGCAAAATCCAATTCGCTACATAATAATACGCAACTGCTTTTTATATCATAAACTGGAGACCACAAGGCCGAGCCTTCAGCGCTCGGCCTTGCGTTCCGAGTGAACGCCTGCAACGCTCAACCTTCGGTCTCGCTTCTAATCGTCCCAAGCGGCGTTTCCGATTGTCGCCCTCAAGCGGTTCTTCCACGTCCTTATATAATTCGCATAAAATATGTTTAAACACGTTCTATTAGTATGCGTATTAGTCTGCATACCACAGTTTGTGTACCACATTTATACCATGAAAATTAAAAATTGATTTTCTAATTGTTTCAGTGGGGCACCTCTCCCCCCTCCACAATTTTGGTGTTAAAAGTCTTAGAATTTTGTCCTCTTCACAATGGTATTTCGTGTGGACGGTTTGGATCGCACCTTCAAAAGTTAGTCCATACATTACACGTTTAAATGTTTGTAATTAGTTTAATTTTAACTAATAAATTTCTATCATACTAGGATAAGGGGAGGGTGCCACCCCTGACCGACTCACTCAAAATCCAAAATTTACCACCTCAAAATTCTCAAAAATTCAAATTTTTGCTTCAAAATTTCAAAAAATTGATTAAATTTTAAAAAAATTGAAAATTTGAGGTCGTCTGGACCCTTATTGTCAGGAGGGGGACCACCCCAAAAAAGGTCCGCACCTCCCCTGCTTGCCCATGTATGATTTCTATTCATATAATTTCAAATTTACATAATTTTTTGAGGTTTATACAAGTTCCATGAAGGTTAGAAAAATGGCTTTGGACACTTTTTTGATATTTTTATGGCGTACGAATTTGAAGCCATTTTCAAGATCAGAGTTAATTCTTGGAGGACAATCCCATAATTTTTTTCGATTTGGCAATTTTTTCCGTAGGCGCGCTCCAAGCGTCTATGAATTTTGTCAAAATCCTTATATTTAACAATTAACAATACCCCCTATAAAATTTTTTAAAAGTAACAAATTTTTTAAAATTTTATAATTTCCTATAAATCGTTTCAATAATTAAACTTATATTGAATCAGGCAAAAAACATGCAGGAATATTCCCGGTGAAAATTGGAAATTTGGGTCATTTTTGGTGAAAAAATAAAACCATTATGATTTGTTATATTTTTCAAAAATTTTGGCAAAACATAATTGTGACCATTAGGAAAATATTTTTATTTTTTCAATTTCGTTGGGGGAGGGCAATTTTCTGGATTGCCCCCTCGCTAAGTGCGCACGTGCCTGCTTCTGACAGGGAGTGTTAATTTTAGTTTTATTAAATGTTGTTTTCATCAAAAATGGTTTGTGCTACTAAAATTCATTAAAATCAAGTTCACTCGACGAGTGAAAATTTGGCGTACACTAATTTGTGATTTGTTCATTTTGACATACGATAATTTATGATTCATTTAGCGCCAGGGATGATACCTTTGTGTTTGTTTCATCGCTAAGATAACCTAAAAAAATTTCCGGTTTATTCTGGTGCACAATAATTTATGATTCATTCGTTTTGGTTGAAGAATCCCATACATAAAATAGTGTTTTTTACTGCGCTCGAAGAGCACCTGAAGCTTGATATTTACAACAATTTTTAGTTTTGTTGTTTGTAATCCTTATATGGCAAGCTTTTACTCGGCGAATAAACTATAGGATGCCCTAAAAAAGGGCACTTTTGCGATTTGTTCAAATTGTTTAATTTTCACAAAAATAATCCTATGGGGGTTTTACATGCGAAAAATCGATTGCGCGCATTTCCAGACCTTGAAAACGCTTCACTAACTCTGTATTATCAGTGTCCAAATAGATTGTGTTGTAATACACAATCTATTTGAACACTAAAATCCATTTTTGGAATTTGACACATCCCCTCCGGGATGTGTATATTTGTTTTGTTTTTGGGGATTCCTACGCCCATTTTTAAGGTTTTTGCTTGTTATCTTGTGCCAGCATTATTTTTCATTTTCATTTGTGAATTTTTTCCAAAGAGCATTACAATGATGGGTCACTTGAAGATTTTGCTACTAAAGAACATAAAAAAACCAAAAAACGAAAAAGCGACTTTTGGTGATTTCTAGTTTATCCAACAAATTTCTCAAAAACTGCACCTTTAATTTTTTTTACTTTTTGCTTTAATAGTAGTAGAAAAGTGTTCTAAAGAAAATGACATACCGCTTTTTTCGAGGAAAAATCATTTTTTGAAAAATCGATTTTTTAAATAAAAGGCTTTTCATAGAAATACGCATAAAAATGGCCATAACTTTTTTTCTTCACGGTCAAAATCATCAGTGAGGGGTCATTTTAACATGAAATTGTATGGGGAACAACTTTGTAGAACATCACTTTCCCGGGAAAAATCATCTAAGGGATTAAAAATCGATTTTTTCCATAAAAACCCTATTTTTCATAGAAATTTGCATAAAATGGCTATAACTTTTTCCTTCACAATCAAAAATCATCAGCGAGGTGTGAATTCATTGTGGAATTTTATTGGGAACCCGTGAAATTTTATGGGGAAAGTTATGCTTCCATCATGCCCAAATAAGAAGGCTGGGCTTATATATTGTTTGTTGAAAATTTTGGATATTTGTATTTTTTTTAAAGTTACGCTTCCATCGTGCCCAAATAACACTAATGGTTATTTTAATAATAACCGATTAATATTTTAATAAACAGATTGATTAGGGAACGAGTTATAGCGTATAGACTATATAACACTATGAAACTTTGATGAGCTCTATCTCCTCAGGCTTAACGAATGGCGTGTTAATTTTATTTTTTCTAAAGACAAATTGGCTATGCTCTACAATAATAGCTATGTTTTGAAAAAATTTCGACGGATATGTACTGACAGTCTCCTTGTCAGAATTTTGTGAAAATGACTTTTATGGGGGTATTTTATGCGAGAAATCGATTTCGCGCATTAGAAAATTATTTTGACCACATCTAGACACTCATTTTTGAACTTTTGCTGATCTTATATAGCCAAAAAATTATCGAAAAGCTCAGGGAAATAAGAGTGTGTATTGAAGCGAAAATAAATTTTGGATTTTTCACACTCTTATTTCCCTGAATCAGATCAATGAAGCATTCTCAAGCTTCGGGAATGCGAGCAATTGATTTCTCGCATAAAAGTACCTCTAGAAAAATCATTTTTACAAAATTTCTGAGACAAAAAATTTTCCGACCCCTAAATTATGGTCATTGGAGCCCCTAAAGGTAGACAGCACCGAAATTTTTTATTCCCATTTGTATGAAAATTCGAGAATTTTCATAATTTTCCGTCGAATTTCTTTAAAAAACAATAAAAAATTGTTTAAACATAATATTTATTCAAACCGAAACCGAAAAAAGTTTGAACAAATCGACCATTTTTATAAAAAATTTGGTGTAAAAAACCGGAACCGAAAAAAACCGAAACCGCGTGTTTGAAAAACCGAAAAAGCCGAAACCAAAACCGTTCGAGAAAAACCGAAGCCAAAACCGATCTATTTTCTATCGGTTTCCTAACTCTAGACAAACAAACAAACATAGCTCGTTTAATGCTGAAGGTAGTGTTGGATCTCAGTCTCAATCTCAAATTGAGATATAAAACCCCTAAAATTAAAAGTTTTTTTATACCCTTTGAAAAAAACGATTTTTTTCCAAAATCCTCGGTGATTTTTTTAACTTTTTAAAGAATCATGTTTTCTACTGTTTCCTGTTTAGTCCAAACAGCCAGCCATGAAACTGAGCCTCCATTAAGGCCTCCACTAATTCGTCTCGACGTCGAGACGGAATATCTTTTTATGGTTGAGGAATTTTGACATGTTGTCTTTTGCAAAAATGTCGAGCTATATGAGAGCTACATTTTATGAAGTGACACTATGGCAAAATTCTTCAGCCATAAAAAGATATTTCGTCTCGACGTCGAGACGAATTAGTGGAGGCCCTAAGTTTCATGGCTGACAGTTTATTTCAAACAGTCAGCCCTTGAGTAAGTTTCATGGCTAACCGTTTGGACCAGTCAGGATTCTGGAAAAAACCGTTTTTTTCAAAAGGTGCCCAAAAACTTTTAACACTTACAAGCCGATGCCTGCATCCACACGTGTACAAGTGGATCTTCAAAAATCCGATCCGATTGCACGACTAAAAAAAAAGTCGCGCTTCAGAAATGTGTCGTTCATGGCCGCGCGTCATGCACGACCCCCCTCCTCTCAACCCCTTGAGCTATGCACGACCTTCCTCTCAACCCCTTGCGCTATGCACGATCCCGGGTCTTTGTTTGAAGACCCTAAAAGACCCGTTGTACATGTGTGCCTGCGTCCGTATATTCTGAAAATTTATAACAAATAAATTTAAGCGTAAAAAAATTTCAAAAAAATGTTTTAATATGTTTTCAATTTTTTTGGTTTTCTTGCAATTAGCATATATTCTCGTAAGAATTGAATTGAGACTTAATTTTCTACTTATAAGAAAGGTGGTGATCTGCCCTACAACTAAATTTTTTAAACATTGGAAATCAACTTCAAAAATTTTGATATCATTTGCTAATAGCAAAAAATCAAATTGTTTTAATATATAAAATCGCACAGGCACACTCGACCATTACTGTTGGCGTTCTCAATGGATTTTATCGAACGAATTTTATTCAGCTTTCTTTCTTATATTGAAATGTTCGAGTTCCAGATGCGTCAATCACTTTTTGCATCTTAATCAGCTAATTTCACAAGAAATAAAGGCAAACTAAGGGTGCTCTACAAGAATATGGACATTTTTTTTTAAATCGGGGGCGTCAATTAGAGAGAGGGCGTTTATTTTTCAATCCCTTCCTCCCCCAATTACCAACATCAACCAATAAAAAAATCAATACATTTTCAACAAAAATTTTCTAAAAATTAAACCGGATTCCACCCAGATTAATCCAGATTTAAATTTTAAAAATCCGGGATAAATTTTAAAATTTTCGGAATTAAATTCCCGGGCTTTGATTTTCGTGTTAATAAACGGAGTTTATGATAATCAGGCAAATTGAAGATATCGAAAATACCGTAATTGCGTTAAAAAAGATTTCGATAGATTTAATCAGATTTAACCGGTTAAATCTGGTTTACTCCGGTTTAATCCCAAAGTGGTTAAATCTATCAATGACACTTGCCGCACCCTATTGATTAATAGTATGGACGAGAGATAGAGATTCTTGACTCGAGATCCAAGAATGAAATCAAGATCAAGTTTAAAAAAAACGAGATATAAAAAATTTTCAAAAATTTACCTCTATTTTTTGTTCTAAATTTTTCAAAATTTAAAAAAAAACAAAAGGAGAACAAGGTAATTTTTTCGATTTTTTAAAAAAAATGCTCCATTTTTCATGAACTCCCTAAAAAGTCTCATCGAATAGCTAATCTTATGTTAAGAGTTTTTAAAGCTAAAGCCTTTAATTCTTATGTACGTCCCTTGTTAGAGTATAACTCTTACAAATTTAGTCCTAGTTCTGTCCGTGATGTCAATTTTTTATAGTCAATCCTATGAAAGTTCTCAAAACGGGTCTTCTTATGCTGTCACTTATCGCGTGAAAGTAGCTACTTTGATCGTTGTAAACATCTCCGAATTTTTACTCTTGAACATCGTCGACTTTTACTTATGCTTTTTATATAAAATAGTTCACAATCAAACTATCTTAAAATCGGTCAAATTTATGCAATTTTTCGATTCGTGCACTTGTGGTTCACATAAATTTAAACATAATTATGTATCTCTTAATAGTGTTACTTCGAATAATTTTTTTACCGTGTTGTTGAACCCTGGAATAATTTTATTGATCTTGTCGTACTTTTCCATCATTTTATTCTTTTAAAAATATGTTGTATGCCGCACAGCCTGATCCAAAAGCACCCATCATTCCGATCGACCGTGAATAAGTCATTCAGCCAATTTTGCACCCCCAAATTAAGATTGGAAACGAACTGTTTTCTCGTTTCCTTGAGATTGCTAGTGAATCTCAATCTTTCCAACGAGTAATCTCTGAAAATCATCTTAATGTTAATCGTCACGACGAAGGTATCATCTACAGTCGATTCCACGGAAACGACATTAAACGGCTTTGTGCGACAATCGAAGACCTAAGCGGTAAGTCAAAAAGAAGAAAAGTGTCTAAACATTGAATTTAACTGTTTCCGACGATCAAGCTTATCAAAACGTAATCGAGGTTCTTCGAACGTTTAACGCCTGGTGCCAATTGATTTCTACGACAGAAACCGAATTGTCTGATGACAAACTATAAGAAATCTGTTGCAAAGAATTGCATAACGCTGACTGGAAATGCTGCCAAACTGCTGTATTAGGAAAAGCTCTTGATTCAATTGGATGCTTTGGAACAAGCACTTGTGCATGTGATTGTTATGCACTTAGGTCCTTTCATATGGAAGCATCAGCTCGTAGGAGCAGTTGCCAAATAAGGCATCGAAGCTGTCCATTCGAAACTAGCAATCGAACTTCAGCGACACAAACGGAACCAAGTTGAAAGTGCCAAATATGCTGTAAAGTGGCTGGCTATTGATGTTTTGTTAAGTGATAAAAATCTTTTTGATCGATAAAATTATTCTTGATAAAAATTTCTAAGTTTATTGCATCGGTTTTTATGAGAAAACCGTCGATTCTTATGCTTTCTGGGGAATCGATTGCACACACTCCCAAAGCTTGAAAACGCTTCCTTGACCCTGATTCAGGGAAGGAACAGTGTATCGAACGAAAATCAAAATTTTCGGATTTTTATGGGAAAACCATTTAAAATCAAAGAAAAACACTTTCAGATTTATGTTTCAAAACATTAATCTCTTCCCTGAATCAGGGTCAAGGAAGCGTTTTCATGCTTCGGGAATGCGCAGAATCGATTCCCCGCCCAGAAAACCCTAAGAATCGACGGTTTTCCCATAAAAATCCGAAAATTTTTGATTTTTGCTTCAATACACCGATTTCTTCCCTGAATCAGGGTCAAGGAAGCGTTTCCATGCTTTGGGAGTGCGCGCAATCAATTTCCTGCATAAAATTACCCCTAAGAAGTCACTTGTTAAAAAAATTTTCTACCCGGCCCTATTTTGGACCCCACTTTTCACGAAGTGACCACAAACCGGACCCCCTCCCAAAAAGGGATAATGATCATAACTCGTCATTGTATAGACCATTCTCGATTTCTTTTCCAGATTTTGAATATTAAGCACCTGAATAATCGTTTCTAGAATTTAGATTTTCGATTACAAGTTTTTATCCCTCTAATGTGCCGCGTTATTTAAGTGCACTGCCTGTAAAGTGGTATATTTTTGCTGTTATGTATGATCTATACGATGGGGTGAAAAGCACCGGCACCGGCAGGGTGAAAGGCACCGGCACCGCGGTGCCAAATTTTTAATTGGCGGTGCCGCCCTGAAAAGTGCCGGTGCCGCCCCTAAAAGTGCCGGTGCCTTTCACCCCTGCCCTGATCTATATGTAATGAGCAAACAAAGATAAAGATAATAATTCGACATCCAGAAAACATGGTCAAAATCAGTATTTGTAGGAATATAGAGTTTATGTGGCTGATGAAAAAATGGAAATAAACTCGCTGTAATATGAGGATTTTAAATAGTACAAGACTTATTGAACACCCTGTACTAAATCATCAAATTTTTCTGCTGCATCCATTTCTGTAGCTAAGCGAAAAGAATATCCTTGATCTAATCCTCGTAAAAACAGTATTAATAATTTCATTTGGTAGATAGTGCCATGGAGAAATGATGATTTTAATCCTATTGATGACGAATATTCACGGGGTTCATTTGCAAAAGTATCTGATTCTTTGATTGGAGAAATAATATTATTGTCATTATCACTAGGAGATAGCTTTCTTTTTCCTAAAATACTTGGTGTACCAACTGTACTACTAGATTGAGGCTCATCTAACTTACTCTTTTTTACTTCACTTCCAGTATCTTCAGCTTTTCTTTTTATCGGAAGCGATTGAGACATTGATGGTAAATCAAAAATTACATTATCATCAGCGGGTACGTTAATACTCTCAGTCAATATTTTAATAAGATTTTGATTGTTCTGCTCTTGCGCTAAATCTAAAGGACTCTTCCCGTCACTATTCAGGATACTAATCTTTGCTTCTTTTTCTAACAGCATCTTTACAATTTCTGGATAATCTTTTGTTACAGCTATATGTACCCTTGTACGGCAGGTCGGCCTTGTGAACTTTAGATCAAACTTCAAATGGGCATATCTCTGGCCAGCTAAATCCATATCTAATGGTTTTGGTGTCGTTGGA